>VDFB02075321.1:147778181-147823070 GCA_007258455.2 Sequoia sempervirens
AACCACATGAAAAATTGTAAGCTAATAAACCATATCAGATATATGTTTATCTCAATAACATCACAGAAACACAACCAGATAAATATGACGTCAATGCATCATCCATAGAGTATAAAAACAATAGAGTTATAACTAAGAATACACAACATAGTGTCGTAGTGAACTAAAGCATCTATCAGTCAAACCAAAAACAAACTAAAACAGGATGTCACAGTGGGAGGGTCACTACATCCTCCCCCCCTAGGATAAGGCTTACTCCTGGAAGCCGCAAACTAGGTACAACAAACAAATCTTAAAAAGTACCATATGCTCACGACAACAAAATAAGTTTCAGTCAAACAAGACAACAAGAAGAAAAGTACTACATCCCTTCTTCTACAATCAAATTACTCATTATCGGTTAAGGGACACTCCTCAGGGTCCTCATCTGAATCCATAATTGTCTTCATAGAAGCGGAAGATTGTATGCAATGGCTTTCCTTCTCTTCCTTAGAGAGGATAGGTGCATTAGGTCCACACCCAAAAGGCCAATTCCAAACAACAGATGGTTTCTTCACTTTATTAGGATGTCCCGATTCTATAGTCTTTTTCCCTTTTCCCATTTTGACACGAGAAAGAGCTTGGGCCAAGGTCTCATCATCAGATTCCCAAGGCAGAGATGTTGGTGTTGAGTTTTCTTTAATGACCACACCCTTATGTTCGACTTGAGAATCCTGCTGCTCCACACGCTCATTTTCATGAGAACTCAGAAGGGAAGTAATCTGGCGGTTAGCTCCATGACCACCACCTCTTCCTCGATCACGACCTCTACCTCGATGTCTAGGCATGGTCCTACATAACACCACATAGAACAAATCTCAAAAATCTAAATACTATATCCATGACCAACATAAATATCCTTCATATATGCCTACCCTATAGTTCCCTAAGTCTACTTCCTCGTATACACTCTCCAAGTCAGTATCCTACATCCTTGGAGATAATTCACAATACAACATATGGCCAACATTGAAAAGGATAAAGATAAAATCATTTAGCCACTAAAGTCATAAATAATCATTAAATGGAATTCAATTTTCAACATTAAAGTAAGAAATGCATGCAATATCAACATTAAATCAAGTGTAACCAGAAGGGTCACAAGTAAACAAGATCACAAAGTGTGGCTAAACTATCACAACCAAATATAAACAAGTTGTCGACCTTCGCAATCAACATATATTCATCAATAATTGGAAAGAAAGTCCACAATATTCAAAATAGTACAATACATCACTGCGTGACTAGACACTAGCCACCTAACGAGGAAGGAGAGAACTTTTCAGACTATAACAACAATAGTTTTCTAGTGGTGCAGAGTGATCTCCGACATGTCTTAGTTACATGACATGAAAGACAATACGATAATACGAACTATAGAGTCTAACACCTAGGACAACGTAATGGGCTTACTAATATCTAGAGTACCCAGTGTTAGAACCTAGTGCTCTGATACCATCTGTAACGCCCCGCCTTGGTTACCGTTAAAACAAAGTGTAAAAAATGAAATTAACCGAATAATTTTTTTTTTTTAAGATATTTAATTTACACATTTTCCATAAGGTTTCCAAGACGGTGTTACTTAAACTTAACACATAAACTCAACACGTTATCATAAACATAATACAAATCTAATGCCAAGAATGGTTTAGTTTGCAAGACTTATTACATTTGAGAATCCATAAGTTCAAATTACAACAAGAGAGATTTTAATAAATCTCAATACATCCAAAGATGGTACAATATAAACACTCTTATACAAGAGGTAACTTTTACAAAGCATATAGTGTTCATTTAACATCTGGCACAATTATCCACAAACAAGCTCTGCATCATCAGTCACGAACAAAGAAGTAACTGGAACTAGCTGCAAGCTTAGGATCATCTACATGAAAATATAAGGAAGATAGAGCACGGTTTCCTCCCGACCACGTGGAACCAAAAGGTCCACTCCCTTCGTGCTAGGAGATAAATGACAGGTCCACAAGCAAAGAAGACAGAACATAACATTTACGGGGTTTACAAATTACATCACGACATAACGTTAACAATCATAGCATTTAAAACCTCAGTAACACAACACATCAAAATAATTATGTACACAAAGAACACCATCATGATATAGACTAAGAGTGTCATCACATTGTCGGGATAGGTTACCCTGGTGAATCTTCCTAGACTACCGGCCCTCTCTCCAAGAGTTACCCTGGTAGCCTCTACCGATTCTTGGCCCCTATGCAGACCAATGTGGAGTCACTTCATCTTTCAAGAGGACAAGATGACGACTTGCCATTCCAGGCCTTCTCAACCTTTTCTCAACCTGAACGAGCGTTAAGATAGTAGGCGAGGCACACTTTTATCTGAATTAGTGTTTACATCTACCCAACCCCTAATACATTAATTAGGTTTTCACTTAATTAACACACCTATGATAGGTTACCCAGACAATCACTTCCGGATTTCGGCCCCTACCGCAAGCCACTCTTCTATAACATGACTCAACATAAAATCAATCTAGGGGTAGATATCAACCACAAAAATCAAAACCCGAATGTTTATGTCCTTCACTAGAGGCAATTCACAATCTCTAGAATGTCACTTCAAAAGACCTCAAAATGATACAAAGCTATACCCCCACATAAAAATAATTGTAACATGAGCACCATGTTAAAAACGTAATAATCTTACAAATTCCACTTTTCAAGATTTTGATGAAATAAAAATAAACATCATTAATATTACATTTAACACACACACCAAATAGTTACAATTTACCAAACTTCAAGAGTTAAGAATCCACAATAAACAAACTATATATACTAATTGATCACACTATTTTAAGAAAACACATCAATAACATATAGAATAAAGATTTTTTAAATCTTTTAAAGAAATTAGATAAATCACATTACAATTCTATAAACTATCCCTTAATAATCTCAATTAACTAAAATATAATGAATTAAAAATTCTTGGTAGGCAAACTAAAACTATTAATATATATTCTTTAAATAATTTTAAAGAAAATGTATTTATTTACATTATAAACTAAGGATATTGTATATTCTTTATATTTAAGTAATTCAACCACTTAACACAATAATAATTTCAACACATTTTTTATAAATATTTAACTTTCATAAAATTTAAAGTCTTAAATATCTTTTCTTTGCTATTCATTGATTCGCACCTAACTAATATTTACACTTAGTAAGAATCTGTCTGATAGTTATCAACAAAGAATCCACATCGAATATTACATGCAGAGAGAGAGAGTTCACTTTAAAAACTATAAGTAATAATTTTAAACAATTACATCCATCGTAAGAGCTAACTTAGGACGCTATAACCACTGTAAAAATTTACTTAGCACGCCATGCACAAGATCTGAATGCCTAATCATTAGATAATGTAGATAATAAATTTATGTCATATATTATATACATCTAGGTAACGAGAGAAGGAACCAGTGCTAAACTTGTAGATCAAATGACAAAATTCTGAATAATTAGGTTTACAAAACTATCGAATATCACAACTTAAAGAATTACCCAGAACACATGCATAACTGTCAGAAGATAGATTGTGATTTATCCTATGTAAATCATGGACAGTTTCTACGCCTCAAATGGAAGAAACACCGAACTCAAAATTCATAGGCACTAAGAATGCAGATTATATCAGATGCCTGATGATTAGTATTGTTCCTATTGTTAGTGATCAAATCTAAAGTGATTATATACATAAATTTTAATGATCAGGTTTATTAGTTTAAAGAAAAGGATCCGCCAAGATGAAGGAATGGATACAGACTAGGATTCAAATAAATCCTCCAACTCATGATTATACAGAAAGTATCTTGAAGAGAAGACTGAGCGCAAATCTGTTAAGAAGTTCAGTGATATAACATCTCTTTTTTTTAACCAAGTAAGAAATTTGATTTCTTAGTCTAGTATAAAGATTTGAAAGGGAAATTATAAGCTTTGGCCAAAAACTAATCACCGAAGCAATACTCAAATTACAAAGCCAACAGACTTAATTTAAGATAGCTGCGCCCAGATTTAGAGGACAAATTTTATATATATTAAATTGTAAGCTGAGAATCTACCGATGGAAATAAAGAATATACTAGTAGAAGTATTTATCTTCAACAATTTAATAAAAGAGAAATACAAATATCATCAGACAGGTATCTAGTTTGTTATTCTGCCAGTAATACCCTGCGCATGCTATGGATTTCTTCTACAATATTCAGATGGTTAAGACAAGATGATAGGAAGCAATATCGCCAAATACTATGAAGACCATTAAAGGATAAGTATAGCATCATCAATAATGATACATGATGGCGTAAGAAGGACAGGAAACAGGTAAAAGAGAGATTTAAATTTTATTAAAGGATTTATGACCAAATCAAAACTTGTATCATCCAGCTCAAAGAGTAATTATTCCTAATGCAATTATATGTCCGATTAGAAGTGGTATATGGAGAGAGTTTTATATCTTGACAATATAATAGTTTTCAAAAACCAATCATTTCTAAAGATCTATGTTCAAACAATGGAAATTCACATCTGTTTCCGGATATATATACATATATTATAATTCCTAGAACTATAGCATCATTAGTTTACTATATTTTCCATAACATTTGATTGTTGAATCTAACAATTTTCTATTTAATTTGCAGGTTTGACACATCATTAATCTTTCCAAACGTTCAAAGACGAAATTTTACAAAAACCTTAAAAAGAAGAAAACCTGGTTAATCTGGAAATCGAGCTGAAACGCACTTTGAAACCTTTTGCTGATTCCTCTATTAATTTTCCAGACTTCGACAAAGAAATTCCAATCAAACCAACTTCAAATCACACTTGCAAACAAAATCTTAAAGAAAAATTCTTCTGAAACAATTTCCGTGAAACAAAACTACCAAAAACTGTTGCCGTAAAAACTCTTCCCGTCAATCTTAAAAACTGCAAATCCCTTTTCTAGATATTAATTCATGCAATTAAATTTCAATCATCCAAATTAACTGATAGTTCATTTCGCATTGTAAATAACTCATTCAGTTCAACTCATTCTTTAAAATATCAGAACAAACCTCTAATTGACAATCAAAGATACTAATCTCGTCGAAAATATCTTGCTTTAAAAATATCTATTTCACATAATTCAAGTTGCACAATTAAATCAGCAATAATAATATTTTAATTAAAAGCATTGCAAGGAATTAACTTTCACTGATAAATTCAACAACTTATTTAATTTAACTTAATAAATTAAATCACAAACGTTGGTATAAACATTAATAAACATTTAATAAAATAAATATTAAATATGCAAACACAAAACAATATATATATATATGAACACGACATCTTGACAAACTGGACTACATGGGGTAACACAGAGATACTCGTTCGAAGACGAACGATGGTTTAAAGGAACTTGTCAATACCTCCGACAACATATTTATATTGAATTAGGGTATGCTCAGACCTGACAAGCAGGTGGACCCGTTACCCGATACCTGTGTCTGCAGGAAACATCAACGTTAGAATATATATATACTCATGTTAGAAAACACACCGTGAATATTCACTGACACAAACGAGCAAGATCAATCATATACAATCATATCAACATGAAAACATAAGCAATAATTATAACCAATAAGCCATATCATGAATAAATCTATCTCAGTATCATCAAACTAATCACAATCCAGATAATCAGGATGTCAATGTATCTTCCACAAAGTACAAAACAATATAATATCAAAATCACCTCTGAACAAGAACAACATAGTATCCAAAAGAAACTATAACATCTATCAAGCAGACTCAAACTGAAAATAACTAAGACAGGTTGTCACAGCGGGAGGGTCACTACAGGCTCACCTAGTGTATATCGGACTGCACTAGCCCTTTGTGAGCGTATTTTTCATTTTCACCAAGCATAACACAACTTGCTTGCCTGTGGTGCCATTTGAGCATATTTTTGGACAAAAATACTAGGCTTGATCCATCCTTTTCCTTTTGTATTAATTTTGACATTGTATGATGTTGAATCTTGTGTCACTGTTGCATGCATGTGTCTCTTTGTTCCTTTGTAGGTTTTCCATGGGATCTTAGATCTTGGGGGCTTGATCATCCTCCTTGGTCCTTGTCATCTTATCTTTCCAACAGTTGTACAATTAGACCTCTCTTGACTTGTTTGTCTACTTTAGTGTGAGTTTGAGCATGGGCTCATGCTCTCACTAAAGTGGGGGCTAAATGTAGTGTAGAAAATTGTATACCTTTACAATTTCACACTATGTTTGGATACCTTAATTAATTGGACTTAATTAAGCTTCTAATTGACCAAATTATGCATTCCAAAGCATCATTATTCTTCTTTTTTTTAAAGGGAAACTGACATTAAACAATTTCCAACATTAAATTAATTGCCTTGAAAATTGTGTATCCTAGATTTAGGTCCCAAAACCCATTTTCCCAAGGGCGAATGGATCCCCTTTAAGTGCCAAGACCTAATTTTTAATATGTTTTTGGCAGCCTTTTAATGATTCAAATTCAAGTTTCAAATGTCGGCTTGTGGAATCTAAGTTTTGGGAAATTAGATAAACACCTATAAATATAGTTATTTTATCAATTCAAACCTAGAAGAAGAAAAAAACACACATAATCCAAGTTTCACAAGAGAAAAAATTATTGTCAAGAGCATTGAAAAGAAAATTTTCAGTCATCTACAACAACAATCAAGATCCTATCATCATGTCAAAGTTCATGTGTGTTCATGTCATGTTTTTGGGCTAACATTGTGATGTAGGTTTCAAGCATTCAAGCATCAAATAAAGCAATCAATCGAGCCAATCCATGCAATATCTGGACCTTAGAGAGATGTGTTAGAATTCAATCCTCTAAGGGAATCAATTAAGGGTTTGTGGCATAGCTTTTTTCATTCATCAATTCCTTACTTTTATCATTATTTCATCATTAAGGTTCAATTACCAAACTAGGGTTTGACTAAAACAAACCCCTATTCACCCAAAAACAAATTTTTTTCTTCTCTCTTTGTATGTACATATTTACAAGTGAAGAAGGATTGGAATTGGATCAAAAGAGAAATTTTACAAAGTTGTCAAAGTTGTCAACATTGTTGTCAAGCCACAAAAACTTAGATCTCAAATTTGTTTTTGGTTGCCTGATAGTGAAACCAGTGGAAAACAACATCTTAGATCCATCTCTGGAGGACCCTAAAAGTTGTGCATAAAATCCCTACAAGGACTCATTCGTCCTCTAACCCAAGTTTCCTTCTACAGTTCTCGAAACCATCTTTTCTGGGCAGGTACATACCACTCTACACTTTCCATATTTTCCTGCAAACTATCAATTCTACTTTTGTTATCCTAGATCTATGCATTTCAAGTGCTAATTCATGCAACTTACTTTTTAAAATAATTTTAGTTCATCTACCAAAAGTGCATTTCGGCCATTTCTGTTATTCGGAAACAACAAGATCCTCCTAATAGGGTTGAATCACCTTAAGGTTGATAGTCGATCCTATCCTTGGGAGATCTCATTTTCTAATGAAATATAAGAAAAGTGTGGGTGTCTTAGATCATCATTCCATTTTGGTGAACCCTCATTCACACCACAATTTTCTATGTTTCAATTTGAAACATAAAAGGTGGAAGATCAAAATTTATTGAAATTCATACAATCAAAGTATTATCTTAAATTACACAAATGGCATAAATGAGAGGATTTTCCATGTTGGTTGGGTGTAAAATATACTTGTGCTACATTAATGCGCATCAATGGCATGCCACAAAGGTTAAAAACTAACCATATATGTAAATTTGGTTCATTTCAAACTTCATTTATGTTCTTCTGATGAGGGAGAGAAAAGAGGAGTTTTGGGTGAATGTAATTATAAAATTTATCTAAACTCATAGTTATTAAAGAGGTATCAAAGAATGGATCGGGATTATGGCTATTGTAGACATCTAAAATATTACCTAGGTCTATTCATCATTACTAAACCTATCACCTAATCTCTAACATACTAACTATATTCCCTCACCACTTTCTAAGAACAATGGGGACCTAAGAAAACTTGTCCTTATGCTTCTAGTATTCTCTCAATACACTCCAAGAATATTGGGCACCTAAGAACACTTGTCCTTATATTCCCATTATTCTCTCAACACATCCCAAAGTTATAGCCTTCTTAGGTGCACATGTCCCTAATTTCCCTCATGTTCACAACTACTTACTAAATTTGGTAAGATAATCCTAGCCATTCATATTCTAACTACCTTCATCTCCACCCTTAATCATAGATCCTAGGAAATTCCTCTCAATCATTCTCCACCCTTGATCTCATAAGTAGATCTTGGCCATCCATTCCCCATTCCCAAAATCTATAAATTTAGGCATCCTCTCATCCAAATAAATTCATTATCACTTATGCTAAGTACATGTTATCAAATTGGTTATCTTCAAGAAAGGAGCATCCAAATCACAATCATTCAAGGATTAAATCAAAACACAATGGATATTATGGTAACATGTTATGTTGATTTTGATGTTATGTTTTGTTGAATTTCTCTTTCGTGTGCTCTATTTAGAGGTTTGTAGTGGTTTGAAATAGGAACTTGCATTCTTGTTTTGTTTGCATTATTTTTTTGTTTCCATTCTCATTTTCATATTAGTACTTTCAATTTAAAATTTCTATTGGTATGACCTAAAATACCACAACTAATATACAAGATAGTGCAATATTTAGTGGAAAAGTTAAACAATGAAATTATCAAACTTAACAACCCAACTTGCAATGCAAGTTAGAGAGATAACTCCCATAGCTCTTGATGTTAAGAAATATTCCACCATAAATTTTTAACTCATAAAATCCATGAATTAAGTGTATAAATAAAGAGATAACATGCTTAGAGATTGGAAAATCACAAAGAAGAAATAAAAATCAATAATGGAGCAACAAAATTATATTGTATTGATTTTCAAAAGGTTTCCAACCCCTTTGAATGAGTTGTAATTAAATATTTTTAGGATTAATGAGTGAGGAATATGAAAAATTTTCCCTCCAAAAACCACATGAAACAAATTTACAATGGAATACCAAAAGTCATATAACTTGCACTTTCGTAGTCTAATTTTACACAATATCTCATCAAATATTTGATTTGCAAATGCACACCATTCCTTCCTTTTGCAAGTCCTTTTATAAATCTCCAATACTATTGTGATGAAATTGGACGTGCAAACACATTCCATGCTATTTTGTGCAATTCTTTCTCATTCTCATCCTCCTTTTCCACATCCTAGTTCTTCTATAATTCACATGTAAAATTTCTCCAAGATTACATGACATAGTTCTATATATATATATATATATAATTTAATTTTGGAGAGTCTCCATGCAATCTTGGAAGGAGGAACTATACCCTTAAATTTGTACATAATCTTGGGAAGGAAATGCAGTGAAAATTGGTAATTTGTCATTCAAAATATGAGACAAAATTAACATTAAAATCAAGGGTAATTATGTAAACTTGATAAATTCAAAAAAAATGACCATTTTGTGATACTAGAAGGGTTTAGAGTTCATTTACATGTTTACTATTGGTCTAATTTTTAGAAGAATATAGAAATTTAAAGCCAAATTTCAACATTTTTAGGATATTAAGGTTTACATGCATATTTGTTGTATACAAATCAGGTCAAAAGTATAATTTAGTATGATTTTTATGGTTTTAGGGTTTACTTGAACAATTACAAGTGCACAAATTGAGGAGAAAGGTCTCGAACCTTATATATTTTGATAGGTTTAACAACACATTTGTAATTGCATAAATAAGAGAAAATGGTCTAGATCCTTATGTATTTTGGGGTTTTAGGGATTTTTTTTGCAAATTTGCATATTCTAGGGTTTTTGACATTTTTTTATGTTTGCAGCGTGCGAGTTAGTCAAAACCCCTAAAATTAGGAAAACTTTAAAAGGTCATAACTTTTGATCTACGAGGCTATTTGAGTAATTTTTTTAGATTGAATCTCTTAGAGAGGACCACTTCATGGTGACTAACTTACATTAGTCCAAGAATATTTTGATATTTTGGAAAATTCTACCATTGAGGGCCTCAAAACTATATTTTAATGGTATTATCAAATACTTTTAGATTTTTATCCCTCATAGTTGTGTGTGTGAGAATGAAATTGGGTAAAAAATAAATTTCAAGATTAGTTTTAGAACAAAAATGGTAGTGGATAATTATTAATATTCTTTATGAGTTCCAAACCTAAAGTAAAGGTGTGAATATGAAGAAACAAGATGGAGAAATAAGACTCAAATGCAAACAAAAGAACCTTTTACCTTACCTCTACATATATATTTTTTGTAGTGTGAAGAGGATGAGTGTGTTGTTAAAACATAATAAATGTTTAATGGTTTCCCTAGAGTACTCTATATGTTCTCTTGATGTGTTCTTGGTGTGATGGAAGTATGTAGTTTCTCTTCAATCTCACAACATAACTTTATAATAAATTGTGTTGTTCAAAATGTCTTGAGGAGGGTTTGATTTATAGATGTAGAAGATGAAAAAACGATTGTGGAGATTTGATCTAAATATCAAGGGTGTTAGATATTTTAGATATTAGGGTGGATGAGAGATCTCCAAGTGGAACCATTTGACTATTGCATGTGGAGAGGATAAGGATTAAGGAGATATGAATGTCTAGGATTGGTTTGACCAAATATAAGGGTTGATATTGAGTCATCTCACATGTGTGAGGACACATAGGGAAGAGGTATTATGATACACATCTACTCTCGCACATGGATGAAAACACATAGGGAAGACAAACTATGACAATTTTCCTCACACATAGGGAAGACAAACTATGATAATTTTCCTCTCACACATGTGTGAAGACACATAAGTGTCCTCTCTCACTTGTGTTAGAGTTCACATATAGAGAAGAGAGAATATGAAAAGTGTTCTCTCACACATGTGTGATAGATCACATATTTAAGATTGAGGGTTAGGATTTCCTAGAATAAATAGGTGACTAGGATTTCATTGCAAGATTTTAGGGATAAGTGGAATTGGATGTGATTAATTAAATTAATCACATTTAGAAATGTGTAAGGTTAATTTAATTATTTTTCCTCTCTCTCTCTCTCATATGTTCATAGTGGTAGATTTATCCTACAAGTGGTTAGTCTTCTGCTATTGCCACCTTGCTTATTTAATGGTGAATTTATCTTATTGTTGTGTCATTGTGTTCATGTGAAACTTATGTGCATGTTGTTATGCAAATGCAACCTATCATTGTTGCATTATCGTCGTTGTTGTCTTTGTTTCAAAAAACATTTTTCAATCAAGTTTTTTTTTTAGGTTATCATCTTGGGGCTTTACATGATACCTATAAAGGAAGATAATCACAAGCACCTCATGATTATACATATTTTATAGCTAGGAGGAGGGAGAAGTTTTAATCATTCAAAATCCAACACCTAGCGTGAAGACCAATTTAAATAATGAGAAAAGAATTAACTTGATGTTTATAAATTATTACTACAAGGAGGTCATCTAAAATATCATGTAGACATCATTCACTATTCTTGCTAGTCTCCCCTATAAATCTAGAAAATCCTTGCAATGATAGTTGTAAAAGTAGATATTTAATGCCTAACACTATGCGAGAGATGATTATACATAGCTTTGTGAATGGTGTTGAATATATTCTTTATTTATCTAGTGAAATATATTGTCACCTCTCCTTTTGCCTCTATTGCTATATTTCTTCCTTTGATGCCACTTCATTCTTCCATGATTTCCTTTCTCTCCTTGGACACTAGGTTCAATTTCACCTCCTTTGTGACTAAAGAAATTACCCCCAAAAGTAATTGCAAACTTGTCTTCGCCTATTCCTTCCCTCTCCTCTCCACTCCTACCTCTCTACTTCTCCCTATATTTGATGAATTTTATCCACTCTTTAATCTTGAAGAGCATCCATAACTAGTTTATAAGCTCTCCTTAAGGCATTGGATAGAAGGAAGGATGTTGTCAAAGTTTGTGGAGTTAGCATTTACTCCTACCCATTGTGCTTTAATAAAATCTTCTAAATCCTTTTTAACAAATTGATTTTTGAATATCTTACAATTTTGGTATTCCACAAGATAACATTTCTTTGGAGGTATGTCTAGACTATTGTCCCTCATCCATGCTTCTATATTTCACATACCTATTTTCCTAAGAAATCATCATCAATCGCTTATTTTCCCTCATGATTTTCTTGTATCCATAGGCTTTCCTGGATTCTCACACTTTTGTCAAGATGTTCATGCCTTAGCCATCTCCTACTATTCTTGAATAAAAATCCATAGAGGGATGTCATACCTATATCTATAGAGGGATGTCATACCTATATCTATAGTGTTGCAAGTGACACCAAGCCACCTATACACATCATGAATTTCTCCTTTCCAATTTAATGACCACAACAATAAGCCCATAATATAGAAAATGGAACTATGAGTCCTTCTTCCTTGGACTATGTAGCTCATGCCTTGTTAATTCAACTCCATCAATTCTATTTTTTTATTTTTAATTTCCCACCCACATGAATGTGGGATGTGACAGTTCCAACAAGAAGCACACTTGGAAATGCAATTGGAAAGTATAGTTGGTAGTGTAGTAAAAAAGTGTAGTTGAAAGTGCAATTAGAAATGAAGTTGGAAAGTGCTTTTAGAAGTGCAATTGGAAAGTGTTGTTGGAAGTACAATTAGAAAGGGGAAGTGTAGTTGGAAGGGAAAACTCCACAACTTCAATTAGACAAGTAAACTTTGCAAATTCATTTTTAATGTTTGCAAATAGATAGTTGATTAGGACTAGTTACAATTAGATTATATTTCCAAACTGAATACCTACTATGGTTAGCTTTTTATTGTTGAATAGATTTTCATATCATTTGGAAGGTCTTACACAGACAATTTTCTGAAATGTTACAATTTCATAGTGAAGTGAATTACTACTGAAAAATTACTCTTTTGACACAACAAATAAATGTAAATAATATTCTAACTAACCATTGTTTTTATCAAATTAACTTGTTATACAAATCTCTAGAATGCAACTTCTATTTATTTTTTCAGAGATTCAAAAGAGAAAACTTTAGAGAATACAAACTCAATCCGATTCCATTTAACAAATGGAAATGGTAAACAAATCCCTTGCAAAATACAAAAATCAGTAGAGTGTACAATGGCGTAGCTGCTGATCAAATGAAAATTGATGATGCATTCTGTTCTGCTCTTGCCTTATTTTACACATTTACAATAATTACATATACCAAAAATTAATCTTGAATATGTAGTCAACTTTGGATTCTGCGCTTGCCTGATTTTAGACATTTACAACAAGTACATATACCAAAAATTAATCTTGCCTGATTTTAGACAAAGACCCACAACAGGGCACTTGAATACTAGTGATTTCAAAGAGCGCGGTAAAAGATGAGAGAAATTTTCCATGTACAACTGATACTCGGTGTTCTGCCCTGAATACAATGAGGATGAAATTCTCAGAGTTGAAATGATGTAATTCATGAAGCAAAGCAATCACAGATGAAAAATGCAAAAAACATCTAAAGTAAACTAAATCTGAAATTGTTATAATAAAAAGAAATCAAATTCTACCTAAGAATCCAAAAACGTTGAATAAGCTTGAAAGGCTGAGTTCTCATTAGCTTACTGTTCTTGCTTCCATGGTTGTAACTATCTTTCTTCATTTGAGAAAGTTAAGGAAGCCACTGGATGTGAAATATAATATTGCTCTTCAGCATACTGTAGCTTACTTGCTCCCTTGGCTCTGGACACACTCAAAGATATGGAACACTCATGCAAATGTTCTGAAGTCCCGTTGGTCAGACAAAAATGCTGTGCCATTTGAATAAGGATAAATTACAACTAGAGGGTAGGATAGGATGACTGCTGTAAACAAGGAAGATATTTCCTGGCCACTAAAATGGATGGTGAATGAATGCCCCACTGGTTGAATCCAAGACACTGTATCCATATACGCATGAGAAGTTAGCTGATATGAGATCTTCTACCGTACTCCTGGTTTAAAAAACTCTAAATTAGGACTGCATAATTCTAATAGAATAAAAGCATTAAACATTTGACTGTGTCCAATAAAACAAACATTGAGATGAATATAGAAACCATACCTATGGGTGCACATCCATAGAAATTCCATGTTAATTAACACCTCCCACCCTCTATTAGTTTTAAGTGGCTACGCTGCCATAGAACAAGCAACATCCATAGCATATCTTCAAGAGCGGGTATGGGGTCATGGTGCTATATACAAATACATGATTGTCCCAAACTCCAAGAAAAAATTGCTTAAACAATTGAGAAATTTGAATAAAAAACCTGTACACCGAAAGCAGATCAATGTTCAACAGTCAGGAGTAAGCTATAGTGGTTTAGACAGAAGCTGACTTTGATAACAGCAAAGATATTGAAACTTCAAGAAGAGTGTGATTATTATGGAAAATTGAATGTTACTATAGACTACGAACATGCTAATATATAAATCTCAAAAATATAATTTACTGGGTGAGCAGGACAGGTCATAATATATCAGATGTTTGACATGTCACAATAAGGTTAGTTTGCTCTTGTATGCTAACAGTTTAAAATCAGTATGGCAATGGAAAAGCACCATGAAAAAATCAGAATTGAAGTAACATGTAGATTGAATAAATTTTTCCAGAAATGTTAATTTTTTTTTTAGCAAATTGAGTTTGTACCTCTGTAACTCTAAAAAATCACCAACATTACAGAACTAGTAATGATAGAATTTATGTAAATGATTTTTTTTCTCTTCTTTCAACAAGGAAAAAATACAATTATTGAGGCCCAAAATGCGTACCCCTTGGGAATGTTAGTGCCTGATCTCAGCATCCAAACTGACTTGCAATTGAAACCTAGGCAGAAGATAGATAAAAGATTAATTTCATCAGATTGTAAAAATTAGTTTAAACTATTCTACAAAATCATTAACATTATTATTTTTTTCCTAATCACTACAAAATTTTAACAATCAAAAGTAGCTTTATAAATTAAACTTACAATTGCAATTGGCATATATTGTAGGTCGATTATACAGCTGTACAGGAGATGAACATCATAAAACATATCATATTGTATGATATAATTTCTTCCTCCATGTTTGAAAAAGAAAGTCAATAATGCCATCCATAATTCTAATGTATTTTGCACTCCAAGATTTGGAGAAACACAACACCCAAATCAGAATTGAAAACCCCAATGCACAACCCATTCCTATTCCAACATACCACCATATATCCTCTTCCAGCACTTCTTTATTTTTTTCATTTTCATTGGGAGAAGCAAGATGACTTCCAAAGCATGACATGTTGATTTGTAGGCCACATAGATCTAAATTGTTGGAGAATGATGAGAAATCAAATGTCATCATTTGTCCTCCTTGTGGTATTGTTCCTGAGAGGTTATTATAAGACACATTAAAGTAACTCAAATATGTGAGATTTTGCAGCTCAGCAGGAAACATTCCAGAAAATTCATTTCTGGAAAGGTCAAGTGATTGTAGTTGTACCATGCTTCCAAGGGATTTTCGAATCTCACCATTGAGATGATTTCCTGAAACATTGAAAATTACCAATCCTTTAAGGGAATCAATATCCCAAGGTATTTTACCTGATAAATTGTTTTTTGATTGTGTTAGAGCTTTTTTCATCAACGTTTCGGATTGTGGAAATCTAATAGCATTAATAAATTGTTTTTTGATAAATCAAGGCATTTTACTAATCTCAAATTTCTCACAAAATCCATATCTTGTGCTTTGTTTCTAATGATGATGTGATCTATATAAATCACACCAAAAGAAGTAGTACTTATTCCAAGACTTTCTGTGTTATCTGTTTGATTTGCCATTGCACTCAAGTTCATAAAGCCACTTGGAATAACGCCTGAAATATTGTTGCTTGATATATCCAAGATCTGAAGATTTCTCAATTTTGATAATTCTTGAGGCATCTTTCCAACAAATTTGTTAGATTTTAGGATCAGGATGCGAAGACTTTGCAATTTTCCAATCCAATTAGAAATGCTCCCATGAATATTGTTATTCCTTAAATCTAGGATTTCCAAAGAACTGCAATTCGCAAGGGATGGTGGGATGTCTCCTTTTAGCCCATTGAAACCTAACTTCATTGTTTCTAGAAAAGGCATCTTCCAAAATATATTTGGAATTGTGCCCTTGAGATCATTTTTTTCTAGATTTAACATGGACAACATGGAGCATTGGTTTAAACTAGATGGAATCTTACCACTAAGCCTATTATTTGACAAGTCTAAAACTTCCAAATTACTTGATTCATAAATGGAATGTGGGATGACACCACTAAGATTGTTTTTGGCTAGCGACAGAAATCTAAGAGCTTGTCCATGTTTGCCAATTCCCGTTGGAATAGATCCATCAAATAGATTCTCTGAAAGATCCAAAAGCTCCACATTTTGTAGGGAAATGAAAATATTTCCTTGTAACTTATTATTATGCAAATCAATAATTGAGCCTACTTGAGAATTGTATCCAAATCTAAGCAGCTTGAAGGGTAAATTACCTACAAACTGATTAGAGGAGAGATTGAGCTGATAAAGGTGCACAAAATCCCATAGCCAATTTGGAATATTCCCACTAAGAGAGTTTTGAGATAAATCTAGGTATTGCAAAGAGTATTGAGTTGAAATGAAGGATGGAAAATCCCCAACTATATTACAAGATCCCAAACCTAAGTATTCAAGTTGAAAATTGGGAATATAAGTTGCATTAACTTTTATGGTCAACATATTCCTTGAGAGGTATAATAGTTGAATGTTGGGGATTTTATCCAAGAAAGAAAGTGTGTAGGTGCCATTTAGTCGGTTGTTGCCAAGAGCAAGACGTATGAGCTTTGATAACTTCCCTAAAGATGTTGGGATTGTGCCACTCAAAGTGTTAGAATGTAGGTAAAGATATGTGAGGTTTGACAACTTACCCAAAGATGTTGGGATGGTGCCACTCAAAGAGTTATAACCCATGCCAAGATGTGTGAGCTTTGACAACTTACCCAAAGATGTTGGGATGGTGCCACTCAAAGAGTTCACACTCATGTCAAGATGTGTGAGCTTTGACAACTTACCCAAAGATGTTGGGATGGTGCCATTCAAAGAGTTATAACTCATATCAAGATATGTGAGCTTTGACAACTTACCCAAAGATGTTGGGATGGTGCCACTCAAAGAGTTATCACTCATGTCAAGATGTGTGAGCTTTGACAACTTTCCCAAAGATGTTGGGATGGTGCCATCCAAAGAGTTATCCCTCATGTAAAGATGTGTGAGCTTTGACAACTTACCCAAAGATATTGGAATGGTGCCACTCAAATAATTATCAGACAGATCAAGATATGTTAAATTGGACATGTTACCAATCTCTCTTGGAATTTGACTAATAAAATTAGAGTCATACAGGTTTAAATACCTTAATTTGCTGAGCTTGTGAAACTGTGAAGGGATGGACAGAGGAGGGAAGAAGGCATTCTCACTGAGGTCCAAGTGCTCCAGATGCTGCAGATAGAATAGTCCCCAACGTAGTTCCCTCCACGACATGAAATAGTCACCAGCAATCCAGGAGGCATTAAGGGAGTGAGGACTGAGATCCAGGGAAAGGACATGGGCAGTGATTGGGTGGCAGGTGACTCCTTCCCACGCGCAGCAGTTAAATCCCTTCCATGACTGCAGCGTGTAATGAGAGGAAGTGAAGTTGAGGCCCTCTTTGAAATCCAACAGAGAATTTCTTTCATCTGTATAACATGCGGAAGAGCATGACATCACTGTTAACAACAGCAAACCCCACATCATCACCATCTTCATTGTAAATAGCACCACACTTCTCTGTTCTTCCAAACAACTTGCTCTCTGTGTGTGAAAATAATGGAAATTAAAGCTCATTTATAATTCTATTTCTCCTATGAAATCGGTGACGCAAATCACTCGAAACTTACCTACTCTACATTTTAGTCTACCACAGAAAGTGGGGGGAAATCTCCTCTATTCTATTTTCTGCATTTCTTCCAAACGTACAAATAGTATATTTTTGAAAATTTGTTGAAATTGACTGTAATATATATTGGAAATTTTATAAACGTTCAATTAATATATTTTAATACAAGGGTTAAAAACTTAATTTAGTCTGTATAAGATGTTTGATTGAATTTACAGTGCTGGGAAATGAATAGTATTCAACATAAGAAACTCCTTCGAAATTTCAAAAGCGAGCAAATTGATCAAACCAGTCAAAAACTCATTTCAGTAGAAATATTTGCACATCTGATGATGTGGGTCTTCACATGCAAACAAATTTGACTAATTCGCCCTCTCTGACTTCCTACCGTCTGTTTTACGGCTTTCGTTGGTTCTTCGTGGAAATTCAGCACAACTTTAACTTTAATAGGCCGCCTCATCTAAACATTTTCTACGACTTGCAATAAAATTAAATGACTGGACTTGTGTTTTTTGTTGTCAAATTTAGAGAGTTTTAAATAAAATTATTCAATTTTATTATTTTAATAAATTTTGATACAGATGTATTTTTTTTTTAATAAATATAAAATAATTTACATGTGAAATTTTAGAAAAAGATTCATTTGAATTATAAATAAATAAATAAAGTTTATTTTATTTTCTTTATTATAATTAAGTTTTATAAATTAAATGAGTAATATATATTAAGTAATTTAGTTTAGAATTGTATGAGAGCATATGATTGAATTTAAAATTGAAAATTAAATCAAATGAAAGTATTTAATTTAATTCACTAGTTGATAGATAGTTGTCTATTGTTTTAATTATAACTATTGACACTTAAATGTATTGAATGTAAAATAATGAAATATCGATTAGGTCATTCTCAAATTTTGGTCATTTGAGGTTAGATCTACACTATAAAAATGATCTAAATCAAATACACATGCACAAAAATGAACTCTATGCATGGAAATGATATTTGAATCACATAAATGACCTTTGATCTATGTTTTTGTTGTCAAATGACCTAAGAGTGATGTCCTTTACACTTGACTTAGACACATTTTACATATATTGTATAGAAATGATAGATAACAATTAATTAGAATGTGATTGGCTTGGACCTAGGGATAAATTTCAATATTTGAACAAAAGGGTGATATACCCGCCAAGGAAATGATATGGATCGTTTATGTGCTTGTAAATTCAACTTAATAGTGTGAACTAATTGTATGAGAGTTTAATAAATACAATCTAAGGGGGTGTTATGTTCTACTATTGAAATTTAATTTGAGAAATGGGTCAAAGGGAGCACTGCACAAAAATAATTCAATGGGACCAAGTATTAAGGACATCATAAAAAGTTGCAAGAATGAATTTGATAAAAGTGTAGGGTGTATATTTTTTAACTTTATATTTTTCCTTCTCTTTGGTCTGCATGCCAATCCACATGAGTAAGCTTGCCAAAGTTAAAATTTAAAGATGAACACAATTAGAAGCAAAAATCCTAGAGCCACGATCCCAAGTTAACCTATAAATCACAAATAAACTTGAAAGTGATCAGTCATTTAATATTCCTTCTTTAATATGCCCCCTTTGAGAAAAATGAATGCCCCCTTTGCGAAAAATGAATGCATGTAGCCTACCAAAGAAAAAACCTTGCACCCCAGGTGACGAGAAAATAAAAAAAATGGAGATATAATATAATAAGATTTTAACATGTAAAAATAGAGATAGGTGAAGAAGTTTAATAAATGAACTCATCCCCATTGGATGCCCTAGGCCTATCTCAAAAGTCATTGAAAATGTATCATTATAATCCATGTTTCCCATAGCACTATCCATGTCATCATGGAGTGTGCCTCCATGAACAAAGACATGATGCACAAATTCTGAGTATGATGTATTATTTAAGAGAATCAACTTAGTTGCTATGTAATGTGGATTATCTTTTGTCTTATGAAATCATGTTGTGTAAAACCTCACATGTAACCTTAACACATGGAATGTTTGTGATATTCCAAGTCTACTCACACATAAAATTGGATGAGATGGACTTAGGATAGCACATGTGTTGCACTCTTTCTATGACAAATCCACTTGGATAAGGATAAGCATAGATAACATATGTCAAACCATTATGTTGTTAGGATAGTGTGATATTAAATTCTAATGGTAATGTATAATGTTGGGTAAATGAATAACTTGGATGACCGTGACGAGTTGAGGGATATTATTTTATTAATGTTCTCTAGATTTAATAATATTTTATTGCAATGGCATTGGATAAGGAAGGTTACAAAAAGAGGTCAAAGATTGGAAGCTATAGAGCATCTTTATCAATAAAAGGTAATGGCAATACATAATAATGCACTCATGGAGTGTGTAAAAATGGGAAAGTGGAATCAATGGCATCTTATGATGGAATATATGGTGCATCATTATAAAAGGAGCTACTTTATATTTTTGAAGGCATTCTCATGTGATGGGTTGTAAGAATTCTTACCATGGTATTTTTAGATCACGTTTGGGTTTATAGTATCATTTTTTGGTAGTTTTTTGGGCGTCCTTAAATCTATATATTGAGGGATTAGTATGGAGGAGGTATAGTTATTTGTAATTACTCTCAAGCTACTAGAATGCTATTAGAGTAAAAAAATATTTTAAGAGTTGTATTCATGTTCTTGTTTCTTCCTAATCAATACAAGTTCAATTTTGGTGGTGGAGTTTCTTATCGAAAGAAATCTCCACACATATATAGTGTGATATGTATTTTTTATTTCTTATTGTTGTTTTGCAGACCTCTCTATGTTCTATTTCAACTAATGATTAATCATGTACTTTTAATTAGGCTAATCAAATTTGTGCAGTTCATACTTTTACTATCACTATTATTGTTCACCAATTTAATCAATGTTCAATATTATAATAAATGATTTTGATTAGAAAATGATGCATTTTTCAAGTATAGTGACAATTTTTTTAGTGTGTTTTGTAGATTCAATGTGGTGGAAGTCATGGTTAGTACATTTTATTTATAAATTCAGAAGGTTGATGGTTCTTGGTATCAGTTGTAGAATTTGAAAATAGAGGATCTATTAGAAGAAAAAAATTAATGGAAAGCTATTGTAAAGGAAGGAAATTCTATGGGTATGTTACATGAAGACTTTACAATTTGTATAAAAGGACACAAGGATCCATTAGGTTCTATCTTACAATTTTTTTCTACTTGAATTCCTTAGAAGAGGCCACTATACATAGTCTATGGAAGGTGGCATGTGATATCTATCAAATTAAGATACTTGTTAATGATATACATTTATTTAAGAAATATTGGAAATAAGTGTTATCATTGATGTCAACCCTATTTTAGTTTACCATTGAGTATGTACATACTCCAAAGTTAGTTGTTGCATAAGTTGATGGGTGAATTAGGGATTGACTCCCTTGTCAAATGACCTAAGAGTGATGTCATTTACACTTGACTTAGACACAATTTAAATAGTTTACTATAGGAAATGATAGATAATGATTAATAAGAATGTGATTGGCTTGGACCTAGGGATACATTTTAATTTTTGAACAAAGGGATCAAATACATGCCAAGAAAATGGCATGGATCATTTATGTGCTTGTAAATTTAACTTAATAATGTGGTCTAATTGTATGCGAGTTATAGAATACAATCTAAGAAGGGGTTATGTTCTACTTTTGAAATTTAATTTGAGAAATGGGTCAAAGGGGGCACTACATTGATCAAAATAATTAAATAGAACCAAGTATTAAAGACATCATAAAAAGTTGCAAGAATGAATGATAAAAGTGTAGTGTATGTATTTTTTAGCTTTATATTTTTCCTTTACTTTGGTGTGCATGCAAATCTACATGAGTATGATTCCAAAGTTAAAATGTAAATATGAGGACAATTTGAAGAAAAAATCCTTGAGCCATGGCCCCAAGTTAACCTATGTTCATCACACATAAACTTGAAAGTGATTAATAATTTAATATTCCTTCCTTAATATGCCCCCTTGAGAAACATGAATGTATGTAGCAACTCACATGTAACCTTAACACATGTTGTGTTTTTTATATTCCAAGTATGATCATGCACAAAAGTGTATGAGATGAACAATATGATAGAAAATGTGTTGCACTTTTTCTATTACAAATCCACTTTGAGAAGGATAAGCCAAGATAGTATATGTCAAACCATTATGTTGTCAGGATAGTGTGATATTAAATTCCAATGGTAATGTATAATTTTGGGTATCTAAATTTATTGAAAAGAATAACTTGGATTCCCATGAGGAGTTGAGGGATATTATTTTATTATCATTCTCTAGATTATATAAGATTTAATTGTAATGGCATTGTTACCCGATTTTCACCTACGGGCTCAATTAGGGAGGGCAATCCAATTTCAGCTGCAGGGGAAGGTTATATTTTAAATTCGGCACGTGGATTAAATGTGGCTCCCACAAGGGTTGAGCCTAGCATGCGGGTATTCAGTTTTGGGGTGGGTCTTTGTCTTTTGTTTTTCCTTGCTTTTCCTCTTTCTGTTTTTTTTTCCTTGGGCCCTTTTTCCTTTTTGTTCTGGCAGAGTCAGAGTCAAAACCGAAACTGAACTTTGAAACTTTTCCAAATTTTTAGTTTTTGTTTTTGTTCCAGTTCCGGTTCTGGTTCTACGCCTTTGTCTGTTGTTTTCTTTTGGCCTTTCATTTGACATGGTTCCCCCTCTTTTGTTGTTTATTTGCTCTGTTGGTTTTTTTTGACTTAGGTCTTGGGTCCCTCTTTCTTGTTTCTTTTTCTTGTTTTTGGGTTTGATGCCTTGGGAGTGTGTTCCTTGTTTTGGGCTTTTTCTTTTTTGTTCCACCAGACCCGAAACTGGGATTAATTCTAAACTTAGAATTCTTTCCAAGTTTTGTATTCCATTCTATTCCCGGTCTTGGTTCTACCTCTTTTGTTTTGCCTTGTGCATCCTTGGTTTTGTTCCAGCGGACCCAGAATCGAAACTAGAACAAAACTCTAAAACCTTTCCAAAGTTTCAAGTTCTGGTTTCATCTCAGTCCCAGTTCCGCAAGTCTTGTTCTTTTTGCTTTTTGTTCCGATCGTTAGGTCGCGGGTTGTTTTTCTTCCCTTTTCTTCTTTCTTTTTCCTCCTCGTTGTCTTGTATGTTGTCAAAGGCGGGGCCGGGATGGAATCCGAACTTGAAACTTGATGAAAGTTTCAGTGTCAGATTTGTTTCCGCCCCCGCCCCTGTTGTGTTTTGCCCGGGATCAGTTTTGGTTCTGATCCCGCCTTTCCTTCCTTTTTGTTTGGGAATTTCCTTGTTTTGGTGGACCCGAGACGCAAACCAAAACTGAGTGATGGAACTTTTTCAAAGTTCCAGTTCCTATTTTTGTTTCGGTCCCGGCCCCAGTTCTGCCCGTTCTTCTTTTCTTTGCTCTTCTAAGGCTGATGATTGAGGGATGTCTTCTCCTCTTTGATCTTCCTTGTGTTTTTCTTTCTTCCTTCGTGCCTTGTATATTGTCGGGGGCAGGATAGGAACTGAATTCGAACCTAAAACTTCAAAAAAGTTTTAGGTCTGGATTTGGTTCTGATTTTGGTTTCGCCGACTCTTTGGTTTTTCCCCCATTCCGAATCCAGTCCTTGTTCAGTTCTCATCCTGACTCCAACTCTGTCGAAGGGTTTGAGCTCGGGAAACTTTGAAGGGCTTGCTAAGAAAGTCCTGTCGATGGAGGGAGGTCTCGGTGAAAGCTTTTTCCTTTGCTATGATGTCACCCCAACCGAGGGTGGTCTCGCCAAAATGAAAAGGTCTCAATGTAATGTGTTAGAACTATAAAATTTTGGATATTTTACAGTCAATATCATTCATGAGTTTCCAAAATAGGTCCTCATCATAAGCATAAAATTCCCTCCTCATAATGTCTTGCTTATATTTTGTCATAAGATCCATTTGAACCCATCTAGTCTTTCACATTTCATGGTATTTCCCATATCGGCAAGACAGAGTGAAAAATCTCCCCAACCTATGTATTTTTCACTAATGTATATTTGTTGCAGACTATCGGTAGGACACATATTTTGTTTCAACAACAGAGAACATTCATATCGGCATAAGAATCATATTCGGGATGAGGGCATAGCAAAATATTATGTCTTGCCGACTAGCGTATGAAAAGATACATTGGAAAAAGTTGAGGCATCGATGTAACGTCATAGTGAATTCAATATGTCTTACCGACTAGCACATAGAAGGATCATTTCGACCAAACTAATTGGTATCGGCGTGAAGTCATAATGAAATCATATTGTCTCACCAATCAACTCACAAGCAAACGTCTTGGTAAGACTCATGTCCATCGGGGAAGGGTCTTGGCGAGTGGCTCCTGCCTTGCCAAACCAAATACAAGGGGATTCTATCAATGGTTTTCGATATGAAGTCACATAGTCTTGCCAACTCAAAAGTCACGCCAATAGAGATATGCATCGACAAGAGAAGAAGTCTTCGGCATGAATTTCACTGAGATTTAAAAGTTACACCGATAGAGTATTTCAGGGTGAGTCTCACCGAATAGAGTAATCTGGAGGAATGAGTTCAGCGAGACATTTGGCATCAGTATGAGTCTTTTCGAAGATTTGTTGTCTTGCCAATGGAATTATTTCATCGGTAGGATTTATTTCATTGGTGAGAAGCTTAATGGTCATGTCCAAGTGTGGTTTCATCAGCAAAAGGGTGATTATGTCTCAATGAATGGAAAATGTATTGAAGAACATATCTTGATATGACATAATGAACTCTATGAAACATCTCCCTGACTCAAAATTGTCACAGCGATATGAAACATTAAAGTGATAGTCATCAGCATGATTCCAAATGTCGATGAGACCACAGGATGTCTTGGAAAAAGATTTAATAAATGTTGCAAAACGATTTTTCCCCAGATTTGAAAATCTCTCACTAACAAGACATTTGATGCGACAGTACTAGTTTCAAATGAGTCTTCATTCGTGCTTCATTAATGGCATGACGGGATATAACAGGGAAGGTTTAATCAATGCATCAGTGTCAAATTGATAGCAAAAGAGTTAGCAAGGCGAACAGAGAACTGGGACATCTTTCAGTCTGAGGAGCTTGAGCAGTATACTGTAGGTAATTGCTTCTTAGCCTTCCACATTTTTAATTCTATAATTTTGAAGAATGGAGTCCCCTAAATCTAGAAAAGCTAAAAGCAGAAAACTTGGTGAGAGTAGTCAATCAAAAGGGAAGAAACAAAAATTTGATACAGAGCAGGAGGGCACTGAACGGAGATTAAACCAGGACCTTATTGACCAGTTACCTAGTTCAGGGCCTAAAGCCAGAAGGTCTGCACAACTTAGGGAAAAAGTTGATAAATTGGATGATAAATGCAAATTAATATGTGACATCTAGACTACCATAAGATGGTATGAATTATTCAATTTCCATTATCATAGAAGAAACCACTTTGAACCAGTTTGTAATCCTTGGAAGTTGAATGTAGGGAAACTGGTGTGCCCTAACATATTTGTGAATGCAGAATTAGTAAAATTACTAGTTGATCATTATGACCCAAAACATAAAGCTATATGTGACCCATCTGGAAAGCCACAGATACATTTTTCAAAGGAAGCAATAAGTGAGGTTTTCAAATTAGAAGGATTCTGCAATGAGGAGATCATTTTTGAAGAGTTAGAGAAGGAATTCTTGAGAATGGATACAATCTATAAGGGTTGGAGGTTGCCAATTCACAGGCTTAAATAGGGCAGCAAGCTAGATCCTCTGTAGGATAGTGAGGGGCCTCCTTATCATGTGGACTTGTTTGAGCCCTATATGAAATACACTTATTTCTTAGTGTGTCAGGTATTGGGAATGGATGCCTCAGAATTCATGTCAATTGTGCCAATGATTATCATAGCAGATATCCAATATCACAATTCCAGGCCATTTGACTATGCCTCATACATTTCTAGGGGGCTTGATTCAGGATTGATGGCTATCAAAGGTGGATCTCCTACCTCTCATCTCAGGAATTATTCATTATTGATGCACTTGGTACTATATTTTGGATAGGAGTTAGGAGTATGGCCTCCAAAAATGAAAATTTCTCAAATTGGTAAAGAGGATGAGGCATTACCTATTCAATTGTGGACTACTATTTGAGGTAACAGGTTTGCTAATGCTAGTTTCATTCATTTTAAAGAATATTTTGTAAAAACATTGTATAAGTTGTATCAGTATCCTTGTCATTATTCATTGTCTAATGAGATTAAGAGATTCCTTCGGCCAAAAGATTTCAATGGGCCAATTGATCATAACTGCGGAGATTGGTATTGTTTGGAGGGAGCTACAATGATCAGAGTCTATGGGTTTGAAGATACCCCTTTCATTCTACCAAAGATAGTTCCAAATAGAGTTGCATATTTGGAGATTGTCAGATAGATGGACTATTGCAGTGTTATGAATTTCAGTTCTTTTGGGAAGCAGGCTTCTATACCTAGTACATTGTGTTTTGGTGACTTCGCTATGTTGGCTAAGGAAGGATACAATTTGATCCTTGATAGATTGTTGCATTATAATATGAAGAGAGGACCACCCAGGAAGAACTTTGACCCAGAAGGATATATCAATTCTTCCAAGATGAAGATAAAATTTGGAGGGTATAAGCATGTGCCCTATCCCTTTGATGATATGATTCAGAATCTAGAGGAGGAAGAAGTTGAAGTAGTGGTTGAGAGATATAACCAGGGGATGCATGATGCAGAGCAATTGTCTTCGGGGGAAGAGACACCAAAAGATAATGTGCCATAGGGAAAACCAGAAAAGGTGTCCAGGTTGAGAACTAAGCAGTATTTTGGCCCAACTAGAGAGCATAGTATTGAAAGTGGTGATGTAGATTGAATATAGATCATTTGTTTATAAATTCCCTAGAATTCAAAGCATTTTCGTATAAGTAGAAAGGGAAGGAAATAAGAGAAAATGTTGATGATGTCACTTCAGGAAATGAAGAGCAATTACTAAGTCAATTGAGAAAGTGTGTGGATAATGAAATGAAAAATATGACCCCTAAAAAGGGGAGGAAAATGTTGGAAAACGCTGGTGTCATGATCTTTCCTGGACTTGACTTAAATTTTGCATTAGTCTTTGATAGTTTCTTGAAGGATAGTAATGATACACACAAGCTCGATATAGAAAAAGTAACATAGGTGTATGCAAGCTCCAAGTACAATACAGATGAAGGATTGTTGATGATCTAGGCCTTATACCCACCCCACAGGAAATTAGTGATTATTAACACAGAGAAGGAATTTGGCCATGTCATGAACCTAAAAGTTGGTGAGGTTGATCCTATAGCTACTACAGAAATTGGGGTCAATATTGCAAAATTGAACAAAGCACAGATTTAGATGTTGATAAAAGAAAGAGAGATGTACAAGGAAAATAACAAAAGGATGATTAGAGAGAATGATAGAATAAAATATTTGGTTGGTATTTCAATGGGGCCAACCAAAATGCTTACTCAAGGAGAAATCTCTCAGTTGAAAGATCATTGGATAGGATCAAGTGCTTATTCCCAAGGAAAGCATGATGCAATTGCAGCTATTGTCAAGAAAAGGCAGGATAATTTGACATCATGGTTAAATAAACTATGGGGAAAATATTCTCATACCCTTGCTGCATTAAAGGAGCATACAAGGATGGATGGATGAATTATGGAGAAGTTTCATGAAATAACCCAAAGCGATGTTTCTAATAGTGCAACACTTGAAGCTGCAAATCATATTATAAATCATCATCGAAACTTCTATGTTGAACTGCAAGGGGATGAACAAGGGTTGATAGACGCTACCAAGAAAACTGTGATTACATTCTCTGATGACAAAGGGGAATTGAAAGAAGCCACCAGATGGAAAAATGAATGTGAGTCAATACTGAATTAAGTCATGAGGCTAGCTATTGTAGAAAATACAATGTTAGAGGAAGTGAGCGAGCAGAATGAGGAGATGATAAAGATGGAAATCATGATCCAGAATGCAGTTGGAGATACAGACACATACGAGCGTCAAGATTATTTGGATCATCTTGCTGAAACTCACTTGCAGCTAAACAGAGCTTAATTATCCTCTAATCTCTTTTTGTTATGTAAACATATGACATTTCGATTTCTGAAAGGATGCGTCCTTTCGTATTCTCAATGTATAAATATCTGTTTTGGAAATGAAATAAGGAGCAATAAGTAGAATAGGATAGAGGATAGAAAATATACAGTGTAATAGATTTTTTTTTCCAATATGAGACTATGCTACATGTTTCAAATCATGGAGATATCAATTGAAATCTAATAATATGGTGCAGTTGTTTTTGGTATCAATTGTTTATAGTGTTCATTTAAAGTATTATTGAAGTTGTCTCCAGTATGGTGTTTTCTGGTTATTTAAATTGGTGTAACAAGTTTATATCCAATTTGTCAGTGTACATTTTTTACATCTGTATGGTTAATTGATTGGTTCTTTCTAGTAAAGATTAAACCCTTTAAATTGATCATAGGAATTAGAGAATGTCAATTGGATCACTAAGAAGAACTCGATAATCATAACCTTGCATGTTTATACAAGTTATAAACTAAATCAAATGCTAAACAACTTGAATGTCTACCAGAATGAAGTACTTATTTCAGATTTCTCTTGACTCTGCATACCCAATAAGGCACTAGTCTCTGCATTTTCACCATTAAGATTCATTCATTTTTCTTTACATCTGTTAATTGAGCATATTAGGATTTCGTTTTGAATATTGGTATACAATATATACCAAATTTAATTTTATTTGTCCATTTTCATTTTCCATCATGGACAAATCACTGTAAAAGAGAAGATCATAAGTTAAGTATGCCCAATTCATATAGGTATACCTGCCTAGGTCTAGCAGCACCTAAAGAGTAGAAAGCTTAAACCATTTGGCTTTGTCTGTTACCCTAAAACATACCAAGAGATTGGCAGCCTCTTGAGGTATTCTTACCTGCATTTTTGAGAGCTAACATAATGTTTGGTGCCCACTAATAGTCTTGCCAAAATGAAGTGAGCTCAGGCAGAATGGAGGAGTTCGCTATGAAGTCCCATCGACCTAGTGATGTCTTATCGATAGCGATGAATCTGTTATAGGCTTCGGTGAGACCTCTGGATAACAGCGATAGTCTGGGCAAAATTTTTTGATATCGATATAACTTTGGCCACTCGCTATGAGGTCTTGCCGACCCGTGGAAGTCTTGCCGAAGTGAAACAGAGTCCCAATGAAAGAGTGAAGTTCATAAAAAGGTCTTGCTTGTTGAGAAGTCTTGCCGACATGATAGGGTCTTACTAAGATGAAATGAGTTCACCATGATGTCTGGCTGAAAACGATTTTCTTGCCAATGCTTTTCTGAAATATCGATATAACTTTTGCACTAGATGAGAACTCTTGCCGACAGTTGTGAGCTATGCTGATAATTGTTGAAGGGCATAATTGCATCGGGGAGACACGGCTAGTGTCTCACTGACATGCGATTCTGATGAAGTGACCTTTGACCATCTGGGAATCTACGTGGCACAAATTCAACCAATCAGAGGGAACTGAAGGTGAACCATTGGTAGTTTGACCAGTGTCGAGAAGATCAACAGAATGTGCTCGGCATGGATTGGCTCGGTGAAGCAATGGTGTTTGAATATAACAGGGTGAATCCGATGCTACTTCTCGAAGGGGGTCAACTTGCAGAAAGATCTAGGGTAGGAGGAGAGCCGAAGGGGAAGAGGTCGTGAAGTCACGATAATAGCTGGGATGTCGGCTAGCAAAAGTGGGTCGACATTAATGACCATGCCGCAAAACATTCAAGGCAACTCTAATAAAGCTCTCGAGGTTGGACACAGAGGCTGGGAATTAATGCGACGGCTATAAAATATCTGAAGGCCATGCCTAGGAGTGAGCTTTCACCAACATGAGCAGAGTAGGCACATTTAATGCCTCATTGACTTTATTCCAAGGCACTTCTAGGGCCGACGTGTTCAAGAATGACTCATTTTTCTAAAAAACCCTAAGCAGGGATCGACACTTTTGGGTTTGGGTTGTATATATGGCATCTTTGCCTCTTTGTAAAGCAGTTCTTAGTGAAGAGATTGCTGAACAAGCATTTTTTCATACTTTGTAACTCATTTTGTGAATACTACATATTTGTAATACAAAAACTCCTTTTTTTTCAATAGAAAGTCATTTCCTTCATCGATTTCCTTTGTTGTTTAGTATTGGTTGTGAGTTGCATGATAAAATTCTATGTAATCCTTTATTTTATCAGATACATTCAGTACTGGATGCAAAGAATATTATGTCATAATGCAGGTTTATGTTAGTGATCTCTTTCTATTGTGTTTATATCTGTGAAAACATCATTGTTTTCCTTGTGTTAAGCATTAGAACAATCAGAACCTTACATAGAATCACTTTTGTAGACATAAATCTCTATGTTGTGAGATTGTTTAGCTTTATTGAGATTTCTGTGAGTTTTAAGAGTATTGTCAAATTTTATCTTTGGTGTACCACCTGTTAATGATAGGTTTTAAATTTCAAGTATATCCTCCTTACTCTTTTCCTTATCGTTCTTTAGTTTTTCTCAAGTTATCTTAAGGGGAACCAACCCATAATCTAGAGGTCCACTTCATTCCTAGGTCACCCACAACCTCGAAGTGTTCCCATGTGTCAATAAGTTGCTACAGTTGATAGCTTAGCAAGGGGGAAAACTTTATTTGACAACAAGCATTGAATAAGGAAGGTTATAAAAAGAGGCCAAATATTGGAAGCTATAAAGTGTCTTTCTCAATATAGATAATGGAAATACAAAGTAATGCACTTGAATGGAGTGCATAGAAATATAAAAGTGGAATTAATGACATCTTATTATGGAATATATGGTGCATCAGTATAAAAGGAGCTACTTTATCTATTGAAAGGCATTTTCTTGTAGTGGTTTGTAAGAATTTTTATCATGGTATTTTAAGATCATGTTTAGGTTTATGGTATTGTTTTATGGTGGTTTTATGAGCCTTATTACTTATATATATTGAGGGCTTGGTATGGAGGAGGTATGGTTATTTGCAAGCACTCTCAAGCTACTAGAATAATATTAGACTAAAGAAGATTGTAAGAGCTATACCAATGTACTTGTCTGTTGATTTCTTAGTTGCTTTGAATGCCTCTCCATGTTCTATTTTAATTTATGGTAACTAATCACATGTACTTTTAATTAGGCTAATCAAATCTGTACACTTCATACTCTTACTATTATTGTTATTGTTCATCAATTTTCCTAACCTTTCATATTAGAATTAATGATTTTGATTAGAAAATGATGCATTTTTTGAATTGTGGTGAATTTTTTTTTAGTGGGATTATTTCCTTTATTGGGTTTTGTAGATTTGATGTGGTGGAAGCCATGGTTAGCACATCTTGTTTAGAAATTTATCAAGAATTTTGATGCTTCTTGGTACATGTTGTAGAAGTTGAAAATAGAGGATCTATTGGAAGAAACACATAAATGGAAAGTTATTGTAAAGGAAGGAAATTGTATAGGTATGTTAGATGAAGACTTTATAAATTAGCATAAAAAGACATAAGGATCAATTTGGTTTTACCTTGCATATTTTTTCTCTTGAATGGACCTTGGAAGAGGCTATTATGCATAGTCTATGGAAGATGATATGTGATATCTATCAAGTGAAGATACTTGCTAATTATTTGCATTTAAAAGGAACACTTTACTCTTTAAAATTAAAAAAGGGAGACTTTATTGTTGAGTATTTGAATGCTTTTAATTTTATTTTCAGTTAAGTAGATTCTATTGATGTTAATCTAGATGAGGAAGATAAGTATATTTTGTTAATTTCTCCTTCGATAAAATTTTGGGAGAATCTAATCATTACTTTGAGTATTTAAATAACATATCTAGAATTGGATTCTCTTGTTACTACTTTTCTTAATGAAGATATGAGGAGAAAATTCATGGGTGAGAGCTATAAAAGATGCACTACATATTTAGGGAAGGTCCACGAATAAAGGTGGGTCTAAAGGGGAATTGAATAAATCAAAAGATATGCCCAAGTCTAAAAGATGATCCAAAACCCTTGGAAATGTAAACAAAGATTTTGGCTTCCAATGGCTTTCTAGCACTTCTAGGGTTTTTCACCTAAAAGGAGAAAGATGGGCCCAAATGCAATGTAAATACTCAAAATAAATGCAAGGATGGATGTAATATTCCTAGATGCAATGTCTAAATGTAATAAATTGAAAAAAAAAGATGATTACTAATGCAAAACCTAAGATATGAAATTTGTTTGAAAAAGAGTGTGATATGCAAAAACACCTAAGAATGCAAGTAAACAATAACAAAACTAAACAAGACTGGAGAGGTACACCTGGAATATGAAATATGATGCAGAGAGACTCTAGAATCCTACAAATTTGACTGGAAATGCTAACTGGGGCACTTGAGAAACATCAATATATGCCAAGTTGGGCAACTTAGTCCAATTTTGAAGAAATTTTGTTGGAATAGGTTTCTACCAAATGAGTATCCAGAAATGTAAAAGTCAATTTTCAGGCATGACAATGGGACTAATTCACCATAGATGGTGACTTAGTCCACCTAGGAATCTCAAGAAATTTAAGGCAGAAATTTAGAGCTTTCAGTCTGCACTTCCTTTACTGGCAGGTGTCTAATTCAAATTCCATAGAAAATGGGTTGAAAGAGGTTTTCAAGCTTCAATTAGGGCTTTGTTGACTTTGATGAGTTGACAACACCTTTTTAACACTTTACTCTTTGAAAAATTTGCATACAAGACCTACAAACACACATGCAAAGAGGGGGAAAAGGGTTAAGGGTTAGAGAATAGGGGTTTGCCTTGGTCAAACCCCAATTTGGTAATCAAACCCTAGATAATGAAATGAAATAAAGAGAGAATGATGAATGAATAACATGCAATGTCACAAACTGACCAAACCCTTGATGTTGAAATCTGAAGATATGTAGTGAAGTGCTCCAATGGATGCTTGATTATGCTTAGAATACTTGAGAATGATTAAGATAATGTACTAAAGAGATTAGGAAATTAGAAGATTGTAGGAGATGAAAAATGAGGGGAAAACCCTTTATTTATACTTGATTTTTTAATATTTCCCAAAAATAAAACATCACAAGCCAGCCTCAAGGTTAAGAGAATAAAATCCCACCAAAATTTTGAAATTATTTTGACTTTTGTGCCTAGTGGGACTAAGTCGCCTTAGAGGCGACTTAGTCCCACTAGGGAAATTTTACTGGGTGTCAAGAATTAAAGTGCAGTAAATGATGTTTAACAAGAATATTCTCAAAAATACACTTAAGTGGGGCCGGAAAGTACATTAAGGGGTCATTTAAACATATGAAAGGGTTGAATTAATGATGACAAGTCTAAAAAACTGAGAGTTTGTTACAACTCTTTACAACACTTTGAAATAAGACTTGGTAAGTCGTAGAAAGGAGTTATTTAGGTGAATTATAATGAAAGGGTCCTAGAAAAGTGTGAAAGTGGGTTACAACACTTCACAACACTTTTACAAGACATCCTAGAATTCTCAAGGGTCCAAGACCTAATGTGAATGTGTTGACCACATTACAACATTAAATTTAGGCAAAATTAAGCCAAAACCCACTAGGAGGGCCTGGACATGAGAAAAAGTAGAAGGCTTACTTTTTCCATGTCCAGAGTTAGCCCCCACTTTAGTGAGAGAATGAACTTGCTTCAAAATCACAGTAAAGTAGTCAAACATGCAATGAAGAGGGATCTAAATGTACTCATGTTGGCAAGATGAGACAACAACAATCAAGAGGGATGATCAAGCCCCCAGGATCAAGATCCCATGGAAAATCGATCATAGGCACAAAGGAACACTCATGAAAATGATGAAAAAGAATGAAAGAGAGAAGAGGAAAGAAAAGAAAGTTGGATCAAGCTTCAAGTTAGATCTAGGTTGTTTGTCTAGAAAAAGAAATGTTTACTCACTCTAAGGCGATGGAACTCATGGCTTTCCACCAGGAGAGAAGGCCTAAAAGGTGAGAAACATACACTCACAGCTGGTATGCACTCACACGCATGCAGGTGGCTATGCGGAAAATTCATGCCTCGGAATGGGCTTCGTGCTCAACTATACCAAAGTTATACCTCCTGATAACTTTAATAAGGTGCCACAAAGGTACTGACATTTTGAACTTCATGAGACAAGCAAAGCTTCGTATGCTTAGAACTCCTGAAAAAATGTGATGGCACTACAGGCATGCAAGCTATGTTATGCAAGGTGGCCATATAACAAATGCAAAATGCTACATGCAAAAGATGTTCAAAGGAGTCTTGCTTAGTTCATGTGAGGTCTACAACTTAGGGAACATTGTGTCTAATGTCTCCAAGAGAGGACCAATCAAAGAATAGAAAATTCTCAACTTAGGGGATGCAATGCATCACATCAATCCACCAAGATGAATGTAATATGCTAAGAGAGATCACGCTCATGAAGGAAACTACACCCAATTTCATCCACAAAGTGACAAATGCATCATATGAAACAAGAAGGCTGCACTAAGAACCAAGAAAAGGAAAAATGCAAATGAATAATGTCAATGTATGCCCCCACTTTAAAGGAATTGCTAAACACCGTTCTATGAGCAATTACTTTAAAGTAACAAATGAAAAATGCAAACAAGAAAGAAGACATGAGAGCCAACTTAGAAAGCCCCTATGTCAAGTCATACGTTTCCGAGTGAGGCTACGTCATGTGAAGGAAAGAAAAAGGAAAAGAAAGGGGTTGCCCCCAAAATGAGAAACACCAAACACATAAGGGATCTATGGATTTTGGGTCGGTATGTTCTTTGCTGCAATTTTTTGATCAAAGAGCTCAAAACTGTCATCATTCCCAAAATACATATAGAACTGTAAGAATGACACAAAGAGAGTGAAAACAAAGAAAAAGAAAGATCTGTTTGGGTCAACATGGAAGAGACACAAGATGTCTCGACACTTTGCATTGTCCCCAAAAGAAAAATACAAGCAAATGAAAATGAAAAAGGCGAAAGAAAAGGAAAAGCTTTTGGGTCAACATGAAGGAGACATTTCGGTCTCAATGCGTTGCGGCATTCCCAAAAGGAAAACACACACCAAAAAGAAAAAGACAAGCGAAAAAGAAAAGGGTCTTTTGGGTCAACATGGAAGAGACATAGGGCATCTCAATGCTTTGCATCATCCCCAAAAGGAAAATAAAAGCAAATGAAAATGAAAAAGGCAAAAGAAAAGGAAAATCTTTTGGGTCAACATGAAGGAGACATTTCAGTCTCAATGCCCTAACGTCATCCCCAAAAGGAAAACACACAAGAAAAGGAAAAAGGAAAAGGTAAAAAGTGATGTATGACATATAGAAGAATGAAGGTACATATAGAAGAATTTCACAAAGAGAGAAGAACATCAAACATCATGTCATAGAGGAACATGATACGTACATGCAAACAAAAAAAAGAAAAAGAAAAAGAAAATGCAAAAGACTAGTAAGGCAGATGCAAGTCAACCGTCAAGCAATTCATCCACCTCCCAGTCATGTTTGTGATGTGTCGAGGGCGGAAAACTAGCCAAAGGGACAAATGCAAGTGTCGAACTAGGGGAAGTACCAGTTTCTACACTTGTTGTAGGAGATTTGTCATTTAAGCTCATGGAAGAAGAAAATAATGTATTCAGATCATTATGCACCTCTTCGTCTATTTTACTGATCTCATCATCGTCATCCAGATTAATCACGATAGGAGGATGGGTGGTAATGTCCAATGAAGGGTGTATCACTTGTATTGAATCATTTTGATGTGATTGGGGAGGAGGGTCATCATGTGTTGCTTCTAGCAAGTGTGGATTTTTATTTTCTTTTTTTTCTTCATTTTGTAATGTGCGAGCAAGGGCACAAAATCTACACCTACACTCCCTAGCTCCTCTATTTCTTTTGGTTTTATTATCAAGTTGTTCTTGTGAAGGAGCGGGTTGATCAACTATGTGTTCATATATATAATAAAATATATTTTCGAAAAAATTACATATTTTTTTTAAAAAAATTATGTAATTTAAAATACAAATTATATAATTCTTATATTATTTATTAAATATTTTATAGAATTTAAATTAAAAAATTGATTAAAATTTTATTTTATTAATAAAAATATATCTAATATCAATTTTGAGTTAGTATTTTTATTAAAAAAATATTTCATTAATTTTTTTGTATAATAAAACTATTTTTATATGTTTAAGAATGATTATATTTTATACACTATTTTATGAACAGTTTATAAAATATTCATAATATAAATATATATATATATAAATATATTAAACAAATATATATAAACTCTTTAATGTGTATTTATTTAATATATTAAAAAAAATTACTTTTATTTTATATTATGAATATTTTATAAACAGTTTATAAAATATAATCATTCTTAAAATATTAAAGAATGTGTTTAACACAGTTTATAAACAGTTTGTGAATATTATAAATATTTTACTATGTTCGAAAATTAAAAAATGTCACGTTATTTTCTGCCCGTATTTACTGTTCTGTACGGACTACTGCGTTTGCACGGCACTGTGGCAGAGGGTATCCGTAGCATCGATGGAGGCATGGCATAGCATCCATGCCCAGGTGCATTCCTGGGGCTGGATAGCCAGAGCCTACATCCTGCTCGTCATTCCATAAATTGTCTCTTTTTTCTTTTTTATTGTTTCTTTTACCCTTCGTGCATAATCTGATGTGGAGGTGGCTGATAAAGATGTGACAGGAGACAACCCACGAAAGCCAAATGGCTTCCAAATTTCTTATATCATCTAAATTTTAGCATCGTAGAGGAGGGGTTGACAACAATTGTGGAGAAAACAAAAGCTTCTTGCAAGGTTTTGAAGGTTCCCAAATACTACAATTTTCACTCTTATTTCCAAGAGAAAGGATGCTACGTCTTGATAATTTCAAACCTTCACGTGTAAAATTCTATTCCCAAGAGAAAGATGCTGAGGGCCATACCTATAATCCTCTATTTATGGGAAAGACAAAGAACACACTTTGGGAGAAAGAGATGCAAAACATAACGAATAAGATTATCATTAGACAAAAATATAGCTATATACACTAGGAAGAATGACACTTCTAAAATCGATTGCATAATCTACTTTATGCGACTAGCTTTTCAATGTTAAGAATCCCAAAGAGAATTGTCAAAGATACATATAAGATAGTGTCATTTAATCAAACACAAAAAAAAGAGCAGCATAAAATTCTAATCAGCCTAGAAAAGAGTTTTATCTCTCATGGAAGTGAGTGGGTAAGAGTTTGCAATTATGAAAAAACCTAGTTCTAAGCACAAAGCTGATCTACAAAAATTGCAAGTAAAAAATGTCAGTTGGAGTTCTCTAATTAGGATAAACCATTTGGATTGGAAGGAGTTGGCACCAAGAGATCATCAAGTAGTTCAATGTTACCCAGTGGTTAAAGCATATTTAGACACAATTCCTACAAGATGCAAAGGGTGGGGAATTAATGTCAAAGGAATCCTCCTCAAGATTTTGTGTCAAGTTGAATATTTACAGGACATCAAAAGGGAAATCAAGCTTATCAGTTCCACATTGTATTCTTTGAAACACAATGGAAAGAGTGATTGTATTTGAATCTAAACAATACCAGAGAAAGAAAAAAAAAAACAATATTGAAAAAGGTTTGGTGGTATATGTTCATTTCACTCTAAGGAGAGGTATATGAAAAATGCTTTTAGAAGTCAATTAAAAAAAATCTCATAAATGCAATTGGCAAAGGTACTATGAGAACTAGAGATTGAACAATTTAATTGAAGAGCCTATGTCAGTGATGTGTTAGCCAACGTTAGAGGCGGCTTCTAGGAAACATTCTAACAAAGATAAAAATGTGAAAGTATAGAAATACTAATAGAATTCTTCAACAAGAATCCTATGTTAACAAGGGACAATAGCCATCTAATGATTGAATAAAAAAATAGAACATTGTACAGATAATCCATATGAAGAGTAGTTATTTTAGTTAAAAAAGCAAATAGGCAGTGATAGTTGGATTTCAGGAAATCATGTCTTGTGTTGTAGTGATGTTGTATGGACCTATTGAGGAAAGAATAGCAATAGATTTAAGGAAACTAGCTTAGTCAAGTTAAATCAATGGAATTGGTCATATGAGACACAACAATACATTTAGAAGAGGAATAAATTAAAAGTATTAAATAAATAGAAATTAAAAAGTTTCAAGAGATTACAAGCTTGGTTACTTGGGCTTTTTTTTTTTAATTATGTCATCAACTAAGATCTTTCATGTTTCAAATACTCAGTTCTTTTTTCCATAGGCATCCTATAGTCCCTGATACTCTGAATGTTGAGCTTGTATGTTCTACTAGCATATAATTGAACTGTGATATATCAGTCCATATAACTTGAGTTCAGATTACTTCCCTAATTACAAAGGAAAAATTAGGCATGGTGCATGAATCTTTTGAGTAATTGAAGGAACAAGTCTAATTTATTTATATCAAATAAATGCTTTTGATAATTCGTTGACAAGATAAAGCTTATACAAAACACAAAAATAAATTGATGAAAATTAGTGTAATTGCTAGAAATGTAGAAGCCTCACTAATTCTCATGACTGCAGTGGTACAAAATTTGCAACATTATAATTCCTTATCTTATCACTCTAATACCTACATCGTACACTGACTGAAACATAAGAATTAAGTTTATTTGAATCCATAACACTTTAGAAATGAAATCAATAATATCAACTTGTTAACATATAAAAAAATAAGTGTGCCCAAAAACAACATACCATTTCAGGAATTCCAACATTACACTCAATTTATAATCATATCTGCAAAATGGACAAGTCATTTACACCAAATGAGAGAATGTACACATGCCATCACAATATAATCTATTTAAATTTTAAACATTATTTTTTACCATACAAATAACCTAAAGGCTAAAAGCTTTGATGCACAACTATGATGCACATCTCAATAGCTTCAATCAACAAAACATAATTTATTCTAGAGGTATTTCTTGAGAGAAAACCTGACACACTACATGGATATAGATAATCAATTAGTAAAGTTATGTAAATTGTATTGCCCTGTGCTAATTTTATTACTTTTGAATTATATGTTTGTGGTTCTTGATAATGTCTATAGCCTTATCTCTCAGAGAGTGGGAATTTAAATGACTGAGAAGTGAGAATGGTTCTCGATTACATTTGAGTTTGTTTAGCATATTTTTTGATTTGTTAACCAATATTATCATAAGCTGAGATGGATTGGTGGTTGTAGAATTTTCTCTGTGGGTTGACCACATATTATGTTGTGCAATTCAATGGAGGTTTGTAATGTATTCTTAGGAACCCATCTAAGTAATGGTTGGGTAGGGTTTTGTGCTGCAATTGTTTTTTTAAGGGTAACCATTTATGAAAGCTAAAGTGGGTTTGATTTGTGCAACTGTCAATTAATTCATTTGTCTAATACCATTAACCTGAGAGGGTTCTGTATTGTGACTTATATGGTTTTACTTTTAGATCATTAGTAATTTCTTCGAAACCAATGAAGATAGAGAAAATTGTGTATAACTCAAGAAAGAATTTGAGAAGGACAAAAGACATTCAATTAAGCTTAAGGAGTGGAGTTTCTTAGAGAGTGGTTAGATGACATCGAGATTCCCTAACTTAACCGATGTAGACTTGACAATAGCTTTTGTTCCTCCACCAAAGAATTTGGTTGTTTCGCTAACAAATCAGTTTTTGAAAATCCAACTTACTCCTGAAGTGTATGATCCCCTGTCAATCAAGAGATTCATCTTGGAGCAACAGATATTTTCATCTTCTTTGGATAAGGGTCTTAAAATCTTAGCAAAAGGATTCAAAGGTTTGCAAAAGTTATGTGTGGCAAATATAAAGAAACCTGTTTATGACCACGCAAGAGCATTTCACAAGCCTGATATGAATGGAATTCACAAGCCTGATATAAAGAAACCTGTTTATGACCACACAAGAGCATTTCACAAGCCTGATATGAGTTGTTTATGAACAACTCCAGGGACTTCAACAGAAGCCGAGAAACAAGAAACCTAAAGCACTAGAAAAGAAAGTGCCTTGGATTTGATAGAAAAGGGAATGCAGGAAATGGAGAACAACCAAGCTAAAATGCAAACAAATTCAATAGAAATCAAAACATAAATTGGAGTGTAGGAAATGGAGAGCAACCAAGCTAAAATGCAGACAAATTCAACAGAAGTCAAAACAGAAAGTGGACCGCCGGAAATGGAGAGCAACAGAAGTCCAAGGAACCAGGACAGAAGGGATTATGAATTCAACAGACATGAAAACCCACATGAAATTTCTCAAAATCCTACTAAAAAAATGAAAACCAAAACTAATTTTTTTGTACCTACAACAGATTCCAAAAGGTGGGTACTCTGTAATTGTGATTCTAGAATTCCCTTCCCATTCCTGTTTTAGAACTTGGGGAAATCGCTTACAACAAAGCTCTTTGCAACCTTGGGGAAAGAAATAGATTTTGAAACTATCCAAGTTGAAATGGAAACCATTGTATTTTTTCCACACATTCAGTAGAGGAAAGCATGCCATTTTCTCTGCCTTTTCCATCTCCCACTATAATCGCAACTCTAATCATGGAGCCAGGAACTCAAAAGTTTTGAGCGAATTACATTTCAGAAAATTAATTTTACATATTTGTTTTGTTGAATATTTTGCATATTTACTTTAGAGTTATACAAATATTTTTCAAATAGAAAATAAATATGAATTCTCATTTGTTTAAATCAAAGTTATTAATAACGCTCCTATAATTCCTTCCGCATGAACTAAAAAGAATTGTGTATTTGTCTCCATGACATAATAATGAAAATGAAACCTCATTTATATTTGTATTTTTCCTACGAAATTGATGGCGCAAATCACTTGAAACCTACCTACTCTACATTTTAACCTACCAAAGAAAGTGGGGGGGGAAATCTCCTTCATTCGATTTTCTGCACTTCTTCCAAATTTACAAATACTATATTTTTAAAATTTTGTTGAAATTGACTGTAATATATCTTGGGAATTTTATAAGCATATACAATTAATATATTTTAATACAAGTTAAAAATTGAATTTACTCTGTATAAGATGTTTTATTGTATTTGTAGTGTGGAAAATTAATTGTATTCAACATAAGAAATTCCTTCGAAATTTCAACAGTGTGCAAATTGCTCAGTCCATTGAAATCAAACCAGTGAAAGCTCATTTCAATGGAAACATTTGCAAACAAATTTGACTAATTTCCCCTCTCTGACTTCCTATCGTCTATTTTATGGCTTACGTTGGTTCTTTGTTTTTACTTTGTGGAAATTCAGCACAACTTCAATGAGTTGTCTCATCTGAACATTTTCTACGAGTCACAATAAAATTAAATGATTGGATTTGTTTTTTTCTTTCTCGAAGTCATTTATTTCACTTTAAAATATTTGACAAATTCAAATGTATGTTAGTTGTCAAATTTAGTGTGTTTTAAGTAAAATTATTCAAATTTATTGCTTTAATAGTTTTATTAAGATAGTTTTTTTTAAAATTAATAAATACCAAATAATTTATATGTGAAAAATTAAACTAGTAAATATATATATATATATATATTAAATGCTAATATATAAAAAATAAGTTGAGAGTTATCATTCTCCTTTTTTTTTTATTGATTTATCTTTGCGATAAAAAATAGTGTTTTTATATTTATAAAGAAAAAGAGAAATATTGTGAATTTGAGGATTAGAAAGCAACAAATGGGCACAACCTTGTCTAAATGATTTATAACAAAAAGCCTTGCACAGTGAAAATCTAAAATCTTCAAGCAGAAAATTGATTTGAATTCCAAATGAAAAAGGTTTGCCAAAAACTTGTTATGGAGAGGAAATGAGAACCAAAAAAATATAAAATCTTCAAACAGAAATTGATTGGAATAGAGTTTGTAGTTTTGACCATGCAAAAGCATTCCAAATCCTTGTTTTGGAGAGAAAAGAAGCATAAATCTAGATTATTTGAACTAAAATTGAATCGATAAGAGATCAAAAATAAAAAATCTTTAACAAAACCTTATTTTGGAGAGGGAACAAGGAAAAAAACAAAAGTTCTTAAAGAGAAAAATCAATTGAACAAAGTTTGCATGTGAAAAGCTTTGTCAAAGCCTTATTGTGGAGGAGAAACTGAGAAAAAATATTAAAAATTTGATAGAAAAGTAACTAAAAATAATCTGCAATGAAATTTTTTTTACTAAAATGCTTTTCCAGATATGAGACAAGATAAAATCTAAAATCTCTAAATAGAACATTGATTTAAGCAAACTTTGTAGTTGAAAAAGCTTTGCTAGAGAAAATTAGCTCTATTTATACAGAAAAACAAAGCCAAAATACCTGTGGAGCCACTACTACAGCAAAAGAAGCCATCAATAATGTGTAGAGTGAGGCAAAAGATACTCTCCCTTCAAAATAATGGCAACAATGCTATCAACATCCAAGGAAAAGATCAAATAAACTGCCAACTTTTTGCTTGATAATTGATTCTGAAATAGTACATAGCACGCCCTATCATGCTTTACCTGCTGACACAACTTTATTTTAAGATGTCTAAAGGAGAAACATGTGCTAGGCAAGCTCCACATTTTTCCACTTGCAAATAGACTGAATCAAAAGTAGACAGGCCTAAAATGAACAGGAAGTAGTGTATGAGTGTGTGCAAGAAGATGAGTCCACTTTTTGGCCAAAAAGTGGAAGTGTTTTTCCTGATTTTCAGAATTTGACACATTTGACCTTAAAATTTGAAGCACTTAGAGATGAAATCTTTAAAAAATTCACTGATCATAAAATGCAGTGCTCGGAATCTAGTTTCCAAATATGTAATTTATTTCAATACCCATATTGTACAAATTGAGTTTTAATAGGAATTTCTAAAAACCACTATTTAAAAGTTATTTTTTTTACCATACCACGCACGTGTATGACATCCATATTTTCACTTAAATTATCGTATTTTTCTAAATCCTTATGGGAAAATTTTTATGACTCACTGAAGCTTGTTCTTGATATTTTTGTAATTTTTTATTGAATATTTTTTTTTTGTTAAATTTTTATTAGGCAGATTTGTCGTTTTGAAAAATCGTTGTATACGACATGCATAAGATGACCTAAACTTATCATTTTTTATTTTTTTTTAAATTGAAAAGAATTGTCTGAAGTTTGTTCTCATGCAATCCGTTTGTGAAAATGTTATGTTGATCAAAAGTTATTAAAACAGTAAAAAACCCTGATATTTAAAGTTTATGGACCAATTTTATTAGAAATTAATTGAAAAATAGAAAAAATAATCTAATTGCAAAAAAAATTACATATTTAGAATCTGCATTGTTTCATCTAAAATGGGTTTTAATTTCGTAAGAAAATTCTGCAAAAAAGGTTGTCAACCATATGTCCAAAGTCGGTATTTTTCTTTGACATTGTTAGGACTTTCAACTTGCAGGTCAAACCAGGTTGAAGGCCTAGGTTCAGACTTCCAATGCTTTTTCCGAACTAAAAACCTAGGAAAAAACCAGACCACAATGCAAAAAAAATTCAAATTTTAAAAAATGAGATCCTGTATTATAATCGGGATCTCGTTCCTCATTCGGAAATATTCAGACCGTTGCAAAGGAAATGGGATCCCGATTATAATACAGGATCACATTTCCTGGCCAATGGCTCCGACATTCAATGCCAATGAATGGGATCCCGCTTATTAATAAACGTTATCCCATTTTATAATCGGGATCTTGTTTTATAGTAAGCGAGATCCCGTTTATTTTATTTAAATACACTGTAGCAAATTACTGTGAAGTCTGCAACTTCACATGTATGGCTGAGAATAGTAAAAGTGAATTATTTTTCATAAGTTATTGTATTTACAAGTGGTGAACTTGATTTTTAGTTGATTTTATCAAACAAAGCATCATCTACACCATTTTTGAAGTGAAATTGTGTTATTTTTGTGCTTGTTTGGAGGAACAAAAGGTTTCAATTTGCAATATGGATTGAATTTTTCAAAGGAGGCATGAAGAAAACAATTTTTAAAGTGGAATTGTGGTAATTTTCTACTTGTTTTGAGGAACACAAGGAGAATAATTTTTTCCTAATAGGCATTCAACTTCCAATTTTGATTGAATATTTTGAAGTATTTCACTATTAACATTCATTTGTGCTTGAGAATTTTATAATTATGGGAGATAAAGCTCGTAATAAGAGAAGGAAGACATTGACTCCAAGAAGTTGAAGTAAATAGAGAAAAAGAGAGACAAAGACAAAGAGAAAGAAGAATAGGAATGAAATCAATGAATGATGGTGGAGCAACCAATTCAACAACTATTGAAGATGAAAACATTGAGGATACCATGGTTGTAGATGAAGCTAATTTGCAAGGAGTCAATTTGGAGAAGAATATGATTATACAAACAAGTCCTAGTATGTCTTCAAATCCCTCTTTGAATGCTATGGAGAATGTTTCAATATGCACAAATC
>VDFB02075321.1:147823170-147857877 GCA_007258455.2 Sequoia sempervirens
ACAAAATTACATGGCATAAGGGAATAAAATATGGTGGATTTTCCTAAGACAACCAAATTTCACTTTAAAGTGCTAGGTAGGACAAAATGAATGGTTTAGTGTTTAGGGTTTAGATTTTAGAGTTCAGGGTTTAGGGTTTACAACACTTAGGGTAAAGTTTTGGTGCCCCTTGGAATATTTAATGAACTTGCAAGTTAGTGACTTGAACATTTTCTTGTGGAATAGTTGATTGAGATCTACTCTTGTTTCAACTGACCAACCTAGATCATGAAATCTCATTCATATTATAATCTTGCATGATCTTATTATTGTTAAATTTGGTTGCCTTGGGAAACTTCACCAGAATTTTAAGAACTTCTTGATCACTTATGGGGAATTTTCATATTGATTTGTAAGAAATTGATTCTGATTTAAGGTGATAGGATGGCTTAAGGGGATCTAGATGTCTAGTGAGGTCCAAATTTAGTCATACTATAGTCTCATTGGTTCCATCTAGCTCTGGGTCAAAGTGTTTACCCCTCTAATAAAAAAAAGTATCATGTTAAAAATGAATCAATCTATACATATCACAAAAATAACAATAATCTTAAATGTAACCCATACTCTAACCATAATAGAATGCTAAATGATCCCCACCCCTAACCATATCCTAATTGAATTGTAAACCTAATTTAAACTTAATTAAATTATAACCTTTACCTAATCTTAAATGTATTCCTATATTATGATTATATTTAAATTGTTTATGTTTGTAGTATAATTTATATTAATAATTTATTATATATTCCTAATTGTAACCTAACTATTTACTACAAAGCCCTAATTGGATCTTAAGCCTAATCCTCATTAAAATTGGTAAAATTTGTAACATTACCTATCATGAATTGTAATCTTATATGATATTTTTATGATATTTAAATATTTATATTATTTAATATATTATATATTAAATATAATAATATATTAAATAATATAAATATTTAATTATATTTCTTTTATATGAATCATCCTCCTATCTCTAAATTGTAATAATAGCATGTAGTTCCTCCAACCTATCATCATGTACCTCCTCCCTTTCCCATGTAATAGGTACATACCTTGTAGGTGTTAAATGGTTCCATATTGGTCTCCTTATTGATGCATTTCTATCCTTCCACATAAATCTATATAGTATCAAAATATAGGTAATTTTATGGTTATTGAATCTCTCTTAATTGCTAAAGAATCCATTATGATTGAGGACATGGGTGGATTATTATCTAGGATCACATCTTAAAAATCCTATAGAGGTCATGTGGTATGTTTTTCTTAATACATATATTCCCATACAAACCTCTTTCCATGTATTATCAACTCTCCTATATAATAGACACCTTACTAGATTTAAATTTCATATGATATATATGTACCCAAGTGTTTCCAATTGGAATTGCTATAATTATACTTTTATGGCATTCTAGATATTTAAAATAGTTTTCATAAATCTACCAAATAGACCCATTCTTGACATTGAACCTACATAATTTTAGGTATGTCCAATGAAAGAAACTTTACCCATAGCACTCTCACTCATGCTCTTAGTTTTCTTCCAATGATTTAGAACCCTAATGATCATGTCTAATTGTCATAGAGAGTGATAATCCACTCTTCATAAACTTGTAGAAACCAAAAGGTTTTATATTATGTGTTCAAATAAGTGAAAACATTACAAAAAGCTCTACTAAATGGTGACAATAGAGGGGTTTTTAAGGCAACCAAATTTTGTTTTAAGGTCCTAAGACAAAATTCAAATGCTTTAGTGTTGAGGGTTTAGATTTTACAGTTTAGGGTCTAGGGTTTAGCAAACTTAGGGTGAAGTTTGGGTGGCACTTGGCATAATTTAGACTTGCAAGTTAGTGTCAATTGGAATCGATTGTATGCGCTTAGATTTACAAATTTGCTAGCTAAATTTGCAAACAAACATCAAGATAAACTTTATGAATTTTAACTTTGTTCTTTAACATGTGTTTCAAATCTAATTATAATTTAACATTGAAACTAAAAGAGTTTAATATATATCATTTTTTTCATACAAAGCAAATAAAATTTCAAACATTTAAGCAATGCAAATGAATTTTTTTGAGCTCGAAATTACCTAGTTTTCAAAATCAAAATGATTTGTTCAATTTCAATTTAGGGTTTTAACAAAAAAATTTGTTCCAATTCAATTTAGGGTTTCAATTTTAAACAATTAGGGTTTTTAATGCAATTTTTTCATTTCCATTCAAACTAGGGTTTTCAAATTCAATTTTTTTCGTTTGATTTGAATTCAGGGTTTCAAAAAGCTTGATTTGGATTTGTAAATGCAATGTTTTTATTTCATTTTGATTTCTAGGGTTTTGAAATGCAAATTTTTTGTTTTGTTTCAATCAGGTTTTTCAAATTCAATTTTTTTTGGTTTAATCTAACAATTTAGGTTTCAAAAGTTAAATTTTGTTTGTAAACACAATTCAAAGTTCATTTTTCATTTTATTAAAAAACCTTCAGGTTTCATTGCATTTTTTTGTCTATTTTTACAATTATTCATTTCTACTATAACAGTTAAAAAAAAGCTTAAAACATGAAATAAATTTAAAAAAAACATGCTAAATTCACCTATTTTCTTCAAAATTTCAATTCAAAATAGAAAAATGCAAAAAAATGGCATGTAGGTGGGTACCTATAGCTAATTGTGGGGGTTGTTGTCCCCAGTACTCAGGGTCCCGTCCACTGTGCAGTGAAATCTATTTTTAAAAAAAAATAAATAGCAGTATAAAATGGGATCTCGATTTCTACCAAACGAGATCTTGATTTATAGAAATCAAGATCCCGTGCCTTTTCCATTGGTTTAGGATCCTATGGGAAACGGGATCCCGATTTTTAAAAAGTGGGATCTTGTTCCGTGTCAAGCTCGGGATCCCAATTTTTAAAAATCGGGATCACGTTTCCTCAAAGTCGATTTCAATTTTTTGGTTAAGGAAAAAACTTCCACGTTTCATGGACTCAACTTTCTGCACTTACCCATATCAACATAGGTAAAAATGATCTTAATTATCGTCTGTGTGGTTAGGAGCTAAGAAAATTTCCAAGTAAAGGAAAATGAACAAATAATTTGGAGGTCAAAATCAATAAAACAGCTACTAAGTTTTCTAAATTTGGTGCTCCGAAGAGAAAAAGGAACATTCTTAGCCTTTCAAAATACAACATGAAACTTTGAAATACAAATAAAACAAATTTTCAATAGGTTTCCTATATGCAAAGTCCCTTGATCTGGCTCAAAAGTATTTTCCCTCAAATTTCAAAGATTTCATCATCACAGTAAAAATTCAAACCATGCAAGGTCAATTTTTTGAGGAAAATGCTCGCAATTAGAAAAAAATGTTGCCCAAAGACCATCACTGACCTCTCAAAGCACAAATTTCCCCACTAATACCACAAAAAAAGAGCTGCATAAATTGACTAAACATCCTCCAATGCAAAAGACAGCGAAAATTTATGCGAAACAAAAAATTTAATGAAATCAACAAGATATATTACAAAACTCAACTTTATGAAAACCAAAAGGATTCCAGTCGGAGCTTTACACCAAAAAAAAGAAAGAAAAGAGTTACATTTTCATCATTTCTTCTATCCATGCTTTTTGCGTTTATGTACAAACATTTATGAATGTAATATTGCATGTCATTTGAATGTCAACTTAAATGCAAAGAATAAAAATGTACATTGGTTTTACAATCCATAATGTGAGTGTAAGAAGCCTCTCGGCTTAAAAGGGACTAATTTGAATTATAAAGAAATTATTTTCTTTATTACAATTAAGTTTTATAAATGTAATGAGCGATATATTAAGTAATTTAATTTAGAATTGTGTTGGATCATATGGTTGAATTTAAAATTGAAAATTTAAAACAAATGAAAGTATTTAATTTAAATCAGTAGTTGATAGATAGTTGTCCATTGTTTTAATCATAATTATTGACATCTAGAATTGTTAAACTTAAATGTACTAATACAAAATGGTCAAATATTGATTAGTTAGTTCTCAAATTTTGGTCACGGTTAAATCTACATTATAAAAATGATCTAGATCAAATCCAAATGCACGAAAATAAACTATATGCATGTAAATGATATTTGAATTCAACATAAATGAACCTTTGACCTACAAATAAATATTTAGATGATTAGTGGATTAGGGATTGATTCCCCTATCAAATGACCTAAGAGTGGTGTCATTTACACTTGACTTAGACACAATTTAAATATTTTAACATAGAAAATGATAGGTAACTACTAATAAGAATGTGATTGGCTTGCATCTAGGGATAAATTTTGATTTTTGAACAAAAGGATCAAATATACACCAAGGAAACACATGGATTGCTTATGTTCTTGTAAATTCAACTTGATAATGTGAACTAATTTTATGAAAGCTAAAGAATACAATCCAAAGAGGGGTTATGCTCTATTTTTGAAATTGAATTTGAGAAATTATGCATCATAGAGGGCACTACATCAATCAAAATAATTCAATGGAACCAAGTATTAAAGACATCATAAAAAGTGGCAAGAATGAATTATAGAAGTGTACGGTATGTAATTTTCACCTTTATATTTTTCCTTCACTTTGGTGTGCATGCCAACCTACATGAGTAAGCACATTCCAAAGTTAAAATGTAAAGGACACAATTGGAAGTAAAAACCCAAGAGCCATGGTTCCAAGTTAACCTATGAATCACACATAACCTTGAAAGTGATTAGTCATTTAATATTCCTTCTTTAATATGCACCCTTTGAGAAACATGAATGCATGTAGCCTACGAAAAATAAACCTTGCACCCCAATTGACAAGAGAAAATTAAAAGCATGGAGATATAATTGTATGCATGAAAATCATGTCAACGTGAATGATTTAAATAATAAGAAACCAAACAACACAAAATCAAACAAAAAATCAAGATTAGCCTAAAAAATATAAAAATGTATATTTAAATCGAACTAAATCGAAAGTATGCTAGACTATACTTGTTGTGTAGATGTTCCCATGTTGGTTGATTTGACGTGTTTGATGTGTTCTCACTAGTAATTTTGGTAACATAATGATGCTCCAATGATAAATGAGTGAGATCCTTTGATAAATGGCTAAGTTGTGGATATATAGATTTGACTAAAAATGAATGGAGGGTTGAGAATGATTGGGATCTCTGAAGCCACAAAATTGTGCCAAGTGCCACATTAAGAGGGATTGAGAGGGAGATGGTACTTTTGAGGAGATAAAACCCATGTGACATGGTACCAAAACCATGTCACATGTACAAGGGGGCACGTTCTTGGTTTGATGGGGAGGGTTGACCTCACTTAATCAAATATTAAGTGTGTACAAATTATTAGATGAAAGATTAGGTGAGTGGTTAGAACTAGGATTAGAGGGAAAGTGCAAGAGTTGGAGGATGCGACATGAGGGGAATGATATACATAAGAAATTATTTATTTAATTTTTTGAGGAAAAAGATAAGGGATGGGAGTAAATAATTAAAAGTAATTACCTACTTTAGACTAGGATTTAGAGATAATAGAATAAACCAATTATGATAAAGGTTGGGGTAATTGAATATTAATTAAATAATAGGTTATTATTTAATTAATATGGAGTATAGGAAATTGGTTGAACTAGGGGTAAATAGATTAAATGTGACCTATTTTAGATGTCTACAATAATATAAGATTCTAACATGTGATGTACATAGAAATAGAGATAGGTGAAGAATTTTAATGAATAAAGTCATCCTCATTGGGTGGGTTTATCTAAAAAGGCATTAAAAATGTGTCATTGTAATCTATATTTCTCATGACACTATCTATGTCACACGGAGTACACCTCCATGAAAAAATTTGTGATGCACAAAGGCCAAGTGTGATGTATTATGTAAGAAAATTAGCTTAGGTGATATGTAATACATATTATCTTTTGTTTTATGAACTCATCTATGAAATCTCACCTTTAACCTTAACACATGTTGTGTTTGTAATATTCCAAGTCTACTCACACATACAAGTGTATGAGATGGACTTAAGATAGTGCATGTGTTACACTCTTGCTACTACAAAACCACTTGGAGATGGATAAGCCAAGATAGCATATGTCAAACCATTAAGTTGTTAGGATAGTGTGATATTAAATTACAATGGTAATGTATAATTTTGGTTATTGAGCTTTCTTCAAATGAATAACTTGGATGCTTGTGAGGAGTTGAGGGATACTATTTTATTATTATTCTCTAAATTATATAATATTTAATTGTAATGACATTGAATAGGGAAGATTACAAAAGTAGATCAAAGATTGGAAATTATAGATCATCTTACTCAATATAGGTAATGACAATATAAAGTAATGGACTCATGGAGTGCATAGAAATTGTAGACACCTAAAATACGACCTTACCCAATCACACCTCATTGTATCCTATCCTCAACCATTAATTAAAAAAATATGTACTATTCATTTAATCATTCCCATCCTTTCCCACCTTTATCCTAATCCTTTAATTAAATAAATATTTATCATTTATTTAATTAATATCCTTTCATAATCATTTAATTAAATAAATAAATATTATTTATTTAATTACTATCCCTTCACATGATCTCATTAATTAAATTAATTAATTAATTGTCCCTTTCCTCAAATCCTCCAAATAAATTAATTAATTAATTTAGGCTAATTAATTCCCATTATCTTTTCCTCCATTATTTAATTCACCTTTATCCCCTATCCTTGTTCATGTAATCCTAGCCCTTTATCTTGTTCACATGGATCATAACCTAAATTTGTCTTCATGTGACAAGTGTCTCCTTCACATGTCTAACTCCTTGCCTAGATTCATTGAGCCTCGAAACCTAACCAAAAGTCAAAATACCTTTTAATCCTACCCATTCATCATTTAACCTCTTAATCTTAGTCATTTCCACAATATTTTAATTATATCCATTTATTATTTAACCTCTTAATCCTAGCCATTTTTATAAGGATTTTTGTCCTTATCCCTACCCTAAACCTGGATCATATCTATATTTGACACTTGTCATATGATTGCATCCTTGATCTAAACCCTAATCCTCCTTCAATCTTAGCCATCCATTATCAATCATTTCTAGCCATTGATTTTCCTCTTTCTAGAGGCTCTCATCCTTCATTTTTTCACCTAGTGTAGCCTAAATAATCCTTGATCTATCATACTTACATGTTATCATTTTGAGCTTTAATCTTGTGATTATTATCAATCATATCAAGGTTAGGCTACATAATTGAGCAATCTACATGTCAAAATTAAAAGAAAATCAAATGGAGTAAGGGTGCATTCCATTTCCATTGATTAAGGAGAGGAGCAAAGATTCTAGGTGAAGGTATATGTGTGTTTGTATTTCTTTTATCTTCCTTTGTTTGTCTTCAATTATAATGACATTGAATAAGGAAGATTACAAAAGTAGGTCAAAGATTGGAAATTATAGAGCATCTTATTCAATATAGGTAATAACAATATAAATTAATGCACTCATGGAGTGCATAGAAATGAGAAAGTGGGATTGATTACATCTTATGATGGAATATATAATACATCACTATAAAAGGAGCTACTTTATATTTTGGAAGGTATTCTCATGCAAGGGGTTGTAGTAATTTTTACCATGGTAGCTAAGATCATGTAAATTGGGTTTATGACTTTCTTAAATTATGGTGGTTTTATGAGCCTCCTTAAGTCTATATATTAAGGACTTGGTATGGAGGAGGTATGGTTATTTGAAAGTACTCTCAAGATACTAGAATGATATTAGACTAAAGAAGATTATATGAGTTGTATTGATGTACTTGTTTCTACTTCTTAATTAATACAAGTTCAAATTTGGTGGTGGATTTTCTTCCTAAAAGTTATCTCCACATATATAGTTAGTGTGATATGCATTTTTTGATTTCTTATTGTTGTTTTGTACACCTCTCTATGCTCTATTTTAATTTATGGTTAATTTCATATAATTTAATTTAGGCTAATCAAATTTACACACTCAATATTTTTTTATTATTGGAAGAAAGAGATTTATTAAAATAGAAAATCAAATCTTACAAACCATTACTAAACAATAGGAAAACTAGTAGACATAACTAACAACCAAACAAAATAAGAAGCAATTAACAAATAGACCCAAAAGAAAATAATAGAAGCAATAATATCGATCAAACTACAACGACAACCCACACACTTCAAACAACTTGCAGAAAAATTTGCTGCAATAGAAAACCAAAGATTAGAAGCATAGAACGAACTGTAGCCCACACAAGCCTCAAGGAGAAACACCCTAACCACAAACCTACCAAAAATTAAAGCTCTCACATATTCTAACCCAAGACTTTAAATTATACACTAGAGTATCCTATGGGCTAGAACAAAGCATCCTACAACATTAAACATTGGACCACAACCACATCTAATAAGATAGTTGTAACAATTATAGTAGTTCAAGAGTCTACCAACCCTCATCCAAATCCAAAATACCAAAATAAAATAAGAAATAATCAAATACCCCAAACTAACAGCCTTCTAAACAAATGGTTCCATCACTTGTCCAAACATAAACTATGAACACTTCTATTTTAAAACATGAATGAAAAGTGTTAACCTCCTAGCCACAGGTTCCTCGGTAGATCTATAGAAAGAAATAATGGTTTTTTCCTCAAATGCACTGAATTACTCTTGAATCACACTTGGAAGGGATTTGAGATCTTGGTTGTTCTATGTGCAAGACTACAAAATGATGAGATGGGGGGAGAGATTAGCACAAATCACTAGGCTTTTCATTTAGACAATATAAAACATGAGAGAAAAGGTAGCTAAGCATTGAATTTTCTAGATATATTTTAAGACAATGTGTTAGAAGGTCTGAGAAACTATATTGTGGACCATACCTACAAACAAAGAGTTGAGAGATTAGATAAGAGATGATTCCATATATGTTAAGCATGTTGAAAAAATTAGAAAGCATGTTTAATCATCTCTTTTTTAGCACAAAAAGGGCATGACAAGTAGGGGGATATGAAGGAAAGGCATTCACTAATAGGAAGCTTAATGTGCAATATTTTCTAGGTTATCAATTGGGCTTAGGCATCAACTTTAAAATTCCTAATGTCAGCACTTAGATTATTCCACTTGACATGGTTAAACTTGCAATATCATTTGACGTTAAGGCAGGAGGACAAGTTTGTGGTAGGTAAGATTTGTTTATAGATGATTTTAAGAGGGAAAACACACAAAAAATGATTACAGGGCCATTTCCAATAAGAGAAAAATTTATCGTGGCAAGGGGTGGACATCAGGAACTTAAGCTCAAGAGAAATGAGTTGATGAATTTGTATAATTGATAGTCTGTCTACAAGGGAGAGTCTAAATTGAGACTTAAGGCACTACCATGGTTTCCTATTAAATCTCATCAGATCCCATAAATCACAAAAAAATAAAATTCCTTTTAAAAAAAATAAAATTCCCTTAAGGACTTTGTTGCTAGCAAGGGAAATATTGTTTAGCTGAACCAAGTGGTTCCACTATATGGATGAAGAAGCAAAACTTAACCCATGCCTCAAGGACTAATCATACCAAACTATTTTTTTGAGGTAATTTTCCAAGCCTTCCAAATGGAGTTGAATGGAGCAAAGCCATGAGTCTTGAAGGGGGCAAGCAAGAGCTTATCCATCCACTTAACTAAATCCTAAGAATTCTCAATTGTAGCACTTTGGGTATGATGGTGAATCAAATTTTTCCAAGGTGCATCTCCATCTAGGGCTCTAACAATCCATTTAGTAGTGAGGAAAATGCCTTGAGAGAAAATTTCAATGATTCTCAAACTTCCTCTTTCAATTGAATGTAGTGGATCCACAAATTAGTAGGTAACCCTTTTTATTTCCCCACTTAGCCCAAAGGAAGCTTCTAATTAATTGGGTTAATTGATTATAACAAGATTTAAAAGGTAACTAGTAGGAGGAAATGTAGACATGACTAGTGAGGAGGATTTTGTTGGCAACTTGAATTCTTCTATCCATGGAGAGAAATTTCTTGGTCTGATTTAGGAGTTTATTTCTTATTATGGCCAAGAACCACTTGCACATATTTATGAGAGAAACTCCAATTCTAAAAGGTATCCCAAGATATCTTGTGATGGTACCATGTTTCACCTATCTCCACTCACTCGGGATCCAAGGAGGGCGAGGATTGGATCTAGTTATTATAAATTCAATTTTATGCATAGCTAGTTTTGATCCTAAAATTGAACAATAGAGTTCCAAAATATCAAGCATATTGGTCACTTCATCTGTAAAGTTTTGAATAAAGATCATACTAGTCATCAAAAAAATGGGAGTTAAGAGTTTTAGTATTTCTTGAAAGTGTGATTCCTCTTATAAGTTTGTTGGTAAGACCATGTTGAAAAAGATATCCCAAAGCATCAAGGGTGAGAACATATAAGAAAGGAGCTAGAGGACATCCTTGATGAATGGGCTTTTGCAAGGGAATTTAAGGAGAAAGAATACCATTCACAAAAACTTTAGCATTTGCATCCATAAAAAGTATTCAAATTTATTCACAATTTGGCCAAAACAAAGCTATTTTAACATTTTGAGAATAAAATTGGCCAATGAATGTAAGGGTAAAAGCACAAAGCTATGTCACACTTTCGGCCAACTAAATAGTTCTGAAAGAAATAGTTATGGTGATCAAACTAATTTCACCTAAAACCATGTGGCCTATACATGGCACATAGAGTTTCAAGCAAAACCCTTTCGCTCGAAATCATAAAATTTGAATTTTTCGCTTTGTCGCATCAAAATGTGGCTTATTTTATGAGTGAGGTTTCGGAAAAAAGGGTTTCGGTGAAAACCCTTTCTACTAAAACTATCTATGTGGCATCCTAGTTAGCATACAACTCAACTTTTTAAGAATTTTCTGAAAATTTCAACTTCAACTAAGTATTTCTTTAGTCAGAATGATTGTTTAAAAAGAAAAAAGAAAAATACTCTTTTGTAGAGCTCGGAGTGGTGAATCCAAATATGTAATTTTTGAAAAAATTTGATTAGTTTTAATATATTTTATTTTAAAATAATGCAAGTAGGTTGTTGAAGTTAAAAAAAGAGGTTGATTATAATTTTTTTTTAAATATTAAAATATATTTAAAAATTTTGAAAAATATATGATGCACTATAGGAGAGAGTACTCTTCAAAAGGGTTATTTTTTCAAAATGATTAAAAAATAGACAATAATTGACGTCAAATAAAAATTGTCAAATTCTGACAAGTTTGACTTTAAAATGTTATTACGAAAAAAATATACATTAAAATTTCAATCTTTTTTTTCATGCACTAGATATTAAAGTTAGCTATTTGGTGAAAAAATTAGGGGAAAATGAAGTTTTTTTCTATTTGTTTCTTGACGTCAAGTGAACATCACATTTTCTTGAAATTTTCTGCATTCCAAAACCTACTCTAAAATTGATGAAAAAAAATCAAAACAATTTTTAAAAAATCTAAAAAATTATAGGAATAAACTTCATCAATATTTCTATATTTCATTAGTTTACATCATTTTGAAATTCAAAATATAAATACCACTTTTATATGGTCAAGGTTCAAAAAAAAAAATTGTTGTTTGTTGATTCCTTTATAAAGTGTGACACAGGTTTTGTGCTTTTACCATGATCATAGGCTTTATCAAAGTTAATTGTTGATCCCATTTCATAGTCTTCCAAGCTAGGGCCAAGTTATCTAAGATGAATCTACCACCAAGGAAACTAGTCTGCTTTGGGTGAACTATCTTTTGAGTGATATGCTTGATTCTTCAAGCAAAGACTTTAGCAATTATTTTGTATGACATGTTAAGGAGAGTAATAGGTATCCAACCATTAACAATGTCCTCCTCCTTCCCTTCGGGGATATGATGTAAGGGATATGATGAAACAAAGGAATTACAAGAAATTATTCCAAAAAAAATTGCAAGAAGTTTGATTCATTAACTATTCAACTTTTATCTATATTACATGGAAATCATTGCCAAAATGAAAATACATCATATACAGCCATATGTACTTTTGAAAAACCTCACAAATCAGATATGGAGGTCTAATATAACAAAAAACAACAACCACAAATCAAAACTCTTCAATCCACCTTCTTCCTGTAGCATCAACCCCTTAAACCTGCAATCTTTAATTAAGAACCACTGAAGCAATGAACCTGCAATCTTCAAACTTTCCTGTTGCTATCCAAACACTTTCAAACCTACAAAAACATGGAGTCTTGGTCTCCTTATCCAAGAGCTCTAATACCACCAATGCAAAGGGGACTACACTTACAATCTGGAACTCACCACAACAACAAAGAATTGCACAAAACAAATGCAAGAAGGAAACATGATATTCAACTATCTTTGAAATCAAATGAGATAACAATATATCAATGGTCTTGTTGGTTACATAATTTGAAAATATTCAAAGTCACGTTCCTCTATGGAATCCAATAACATCTTGTTATACCAAACTTCAACTCCTCCAAGCCAACCTCTAACAAAGATAAGGCATAGGGGGAGAATATCGCTCTAGTATTTCAAAACAACATGCCAAACAAATCCTTGGAAAACCCACACCCTTTTAATGGTAATTTATAAAATATTAAAAATTATCAAATGCTCACATGGCCTTCACATGGGTGCCTAACTCATGGCCAATCAAATTTGATCAATATGGTGTGCTTCATTATTCTCTAACAGCTCTAAAGGCTTCATAAAATAACATGCATCAACATGAAAAATTGAGCACCCCAACATGAAAGAGCATGCAAATCATGAAAATCAACATGCAAGGGCATGCGTTGATGAGTGGTCCCCATCTTGAAATGGACACCTATGCTAGAATATTCCTCTGAGGATGCCTATGAAACATTTGTCAGAGTAAATTTCCTCCAAAATTACAACTACACATCCACATAAGGAAAAATTACATATTTTCCCACACATAAGCCCTTATTGAAAATAACAAAAATAAGAAGCAATATTTTTGGTGATGCAAGATTACTAGCACCTTTGGATGCTCCTACATCAAGATAATCTTAATCAACCTTTGATTGATAATGCTTCCTAAATACCTAATTTCTATTCCTTCAAGGTAGACATTAAAAAAATCCTCACAGATATGAGGCCAAAGAGTTCTATAAAATTCAATTGGTAGGCCACCTATGTAGGGACTTTTTCCAAGGCCCTACAAAAGAGAGCTTCATCTATTTCCTTTAGAGTGAGGGGATGTCCAATAAATTTATTGTAATCAAGGTCAATTTTCTTAAGTATATAGCTTGCAACACTCTCTTCTAGAAAGGGAAGGAGGATGTAATCTTTGGATTCATCAATAAAAGGTTTCTAAAATATTCATAAAAGGTGTTCATGATGTCAAAATGGTTGTTATATAGGCTACCATTAGCAGATTTAATAGAAAATATGCATTCACTTTTATGTTTATGTTGAAGGTATTGAAAGAAGAATTTAAATCCTCAATCTCCATATTTGATCTATTGTAATCTAGCCCAAATTTGAGCACCTTTAGGTCTCTAAGCTGCCATTTTGTGAAGTAAATTCTAAGCATTGACCGGTGAATGTTGTATGGTGCTATCACGAGGGTTGTAAGCTAAAAGTGAGCATCCATGTTCAAGTTGGCCTTTGAGATTTTTCTCAAATTTATAGCGTTTAGTTGTTGCCCTCCTACCATAGTCTCTAAGAAAGAGAATAAATTTGTTTTAGTGGTTTTTGTAGACTTGATGTGGTAGAAGCCATGTCTAGCACATATTATTTAGAATTTGAGAGGTTTGATGGTTCTTGGTATGAGTTGTAGAAGTTGAAAATAGAGGATCTCTTGTAAGAAACAAATCAAAGAAAGTTATTGTAAAGGAAGAAAATTCTATGGGTATGTTAGATGAAGACTTTACAAAGTTTTATAAAAAGACATAAGGGGATCCATTCAATTCTATCTTACAAATTTTGTCATATTAAATGTCTTATAAGAGGCTACTATACATAGTCTATGGAAGATGATATGTGATATCTATCAAATGAAGATACTTGTTAACAATTTGTATTTAAAAGGAACAATTTAATCTTTAAAATTTGAAAAAAGAGACTTTATTGTTGAGTATTTGAATGCTTTAAATTTTGAGATAACTAGGTTATATTGATGCTAAGATAGATGAGGAGGACAAGAGTATTTTGTTATTTTATTATTTTATCCTTTGCTAGAATCTTGGAAGAATCTTATAATTACTTTGAGTAGTCAAATAACATATCCAAAATTCGATTTCCCTTATTACTACTTTAATTAATGAAGAGATGACAAGAAAATATATGGATAAGAGCTAAAAATATGTATTACATATTTAGGGAAGGTCCAAGGATGAAGGTGGGTATAAAGGGGAATAGAAGAAATAAAAAGATATGTCCTTGAGTATAAAAGATGATCCAAAACCCTTAGAAAGAACAAAGTGATGTGTTGAAACTATGAGAAGTGGGGACACATAAAGAAGGAATGTAGAAAGAGGAATAAAACCCTTGATTATTCCTCCAATAACAAATCCTCCAATGCTAGTGATAATGATGCTTTATTCATTTACATATACTAGTGTTGTTAGTGATGATTGTTGGCTAATTGATTCAATGTTGGACTACCATATGACTCTCCTTAAGGAACTTGGTCCTCCTCTTTCCAAGCTTGTGATGGAGGAAAGGTTTTATTTGGTGACAATAATTCACATCAAATTGTTGATAAGGGAAAGTTATAATTATATTTTATGGATGGGAGAGTGAAAACTCTCAATGGTTTTTTGTAGATTCTAAGATTTTTTAGAAATCTTATTTTTGTATCCAAGTTGAATTATTCTTGAGTCCATGTGATGTTTTATAAGTCTAGTTTTAGGTTATTAAGAGTAAATTTGATGGCAGTGAGAGACCCATGATGTGGGACTCTATTTAAACTTTATACCTCCACATTTTATAATTTTATCAATATTATTGATGGTTTTAAAATTTGCATGTATGTTGTGGCACCGAGATTGGAACCACATTGGTGAACAGTTTATTTATATCATTATTAATAAAAAATATGGTTGATGATTTTTCTATTTATTTTAAAGAAAACAACAATTGTTAATACCTTGAAAAAATGATGACTTATCCATGATATTCCATTGCAACAAGATGTCCATATTTTCTAAACTCCATCATTCCTTATCTTTAAAACACTCTAGGACACATTACTCTTGAGTAAAACCTAGTTGCAAGTCCATAAGAAAACACAAAGTTTGCATTCCCTTATATAATTTGGAGTTCTATATGCTAGTCATATATTTTTCATGCCATGTGGCCTTTCCCATAGTAGGGGAGAGGGGCCCATAGTGGAGCACCCTAACTTCACGTTTCTCAAAATCCTATGTGGAAATTTCAATTCACTCCCAATTTTCTACAACCGTTTATTTGGCAACTCACATGCTTCTATATTTCGTTTTAGGGCCACATCATCAAATATGATGCCACATCAACATGCTTTTTGTTGAGGCATCCAAAAAGGCCCAAAAAAAAAGTGAGACCGATAGTGGTGCACTAAGTTATGTTTTATTGGTGTGCTGATGTGGCATCACATGATTTGTCAATTTATGCACTTTATGGATAAAAAGTGTTTTGCAATTGGATATTAAGGTGCTCCACTATGGGGCCTACTAAGGCCTACTTCTATCCCCACTATTGAGCCCCACTCCACTATGGGCCCCTCTCCCCTAGTTGGATGCATTCATTTCAATATTGCTTCCTATCACCCTTTCAAAATAATATTGAGCTATCATATTTGTTATATCTTGTAAAACTATTTGATCATGTACTCAATTAAACCTTATTTCTTCTATTATATTTATGTGTTTCTCTTACTTAACAATGTACTTAAAATTTATTTCAATAGTGCTTCCTATCACCCTTTCATTGAGCTATCATATTTGTTATATCTTGTAAAACTATTTGATCATATACTCAATTAAACCTTATTTTACTTAACAATGTACTTAATACATATAAAATCAATGGAAACAAAAGGGATAAGATGTTCTTAGTTATTTCAAATGTTGTCCTTGAGTTGATTGATGAGCTAACAAAGGTGACTAATTTCACATATGATATTGAATTGCTACTTTGACTATAAAGGCAAAGTGATCATTTGATCTTTGATATTAGAGAAAAAACAATACCCATGATTCCATCTTATTGTCACAATTGTATCCAACTTGAATGATATTGTCTCTTGTACATAGAGATGATGAAGACTCGTTCATCTATTCCTATATCTACCTTCTAGACAAAATATGACATTGAGAAGTGCTTTTGGACAATTATAAAAGGATTGAAGTATTTCTGAAACTTCCTTTGCTCTAAATCAAACCTTGTTGTCAATTATCACAAGATGGAGGGTGTTAGATTATGACAACAATAAAATTAGAAAGAAAGCAGATTTTATCTTTTGGAAAGATAAGGGATATAAAGCAAGGTCTTATCTTTGGGAAATCTTATCTTTGGAATCCTTTTGGAAAAGATAAAGATTTAAAACAAAAGATAAAGATTTAAAAACAAATAAAACAAAGCTTGATTTTTCTATGTGCAACACAGGTTGAAGATATTATTTATATCTTGCTGCCTTGAAGGCTAAATCATTATGGTAATGAATTGTATTGAAGAGCAGCAGCTGTATGAAAGTTGTAATCAATTTCTCTAAACAATAAGAATACGGATACTTTGCCCCGTGGATGTTTCCTTGGCACATTGTCAAGGTTTTTACCCACGTAAATCTGTGTCTTCTCTATTATTCTGTGATTCCATTTAATTATCTTTTGTATTTCTTTGCATCTAACTTGTGCTGCAATATTATTAGTTTTCTGGGTTTATGCTTCCATCTACACAACAAAGGGCACAAAAGACAATAATATAGTATACCTAGATATTAGAATGTGTTGATGACTGTGCAAGTGACTCTTGATGTACTAACATCTTAAGATTTTTCTTAAATACAATATCCTAGGTGTTCAATTCAAATATTTTTGTGCATAAACCTAATTACGAAAGTCAAATTAGGTGAAAGAGTAGAATTAGAATAAGTAGGGACATTTGAACTTGGAGATAGGATCATAAATGCATTTTTATTTCATGGATATAATTGCACCTACAATTGAGTCCAAGATGCACAAATGAATGTGGTCAGGGTTGAGCCTGAGCCTTTTTGGTGCTGCAATCAGCTGATGAAGGCAAAAACAGATAAAATTGATTGCTAGTACAAGGCCAAAAATGAGTGTAAACAAGAACGTAAAAGGGCGAAATATGCACCTTTTTCCTTTACATAAGGAAATGACAGTATTATATAGCATTAGTGTATTCATCTGTCATCACTTTATTAAATAACAAATAAGAATTATCCACATTTTGATTAAATAGCAAAAACAGTGAAAGAAGGTTAGAATTTTCATAAATGTACAGAGCTCTCCGAAGAATTTCCTTCCTCCTCTCCGTGCATTGAAGATGGATCAGATTTGTAAAACACATTATGTTTCACTTCATAAAGCTTTCTCTGAATATTTTCAAGTTTCATGCTATAGCATGCAACCTTAGATACAAGTTCGCTGAATTCTTGTGAACTCTCATCACCAATTTCCATAGGAGAAACCTTAGGACAACAATCAATCACCATCATTACTTGCTGTCAACCATGGCAAATGAAATTTGTAACATATTCAATGCAGTTAGAATTGCAACAAGATTTAAGGGTACCTGCAAATTTGTATTTATAAGCCATGTTCCACTCATCATCAGTGCTTTTTCTGCAGCTTCCTGAGTAGCAAATTCAATGTTTACCCTTCTGCACTACAGTGAACAAGATCAAATAATTATTCTAATAATTAATGTTAATGAAAATCTAAGCATGAACAAAAACAAAACATGGTTTGATGGAAGAACATATATAATTCAAAAGAAAGAAATAATGTAAATGTCCTACCAAATTAGCATGTTGGCTTGAATATAAAAGAAAACATTTTGAATAACAATTTTATACCTTTTTGACAGGCAAGGAGAAAGCTGTTCAAGCATGGTCACATTAACCACTTCTCCACACTTCATGAAATGATTCCTCAAGTCCTCTTCTGTTGCTTCAGATGGAACCTACAACATTTGACAGAATAAGCACCTACTCTGAAAGCAGGAACAATGAGAACCACTGCTAGGATTATTGAAAAACAGTAGTGTTTACATTACACACAAAGACTGTCATTTCTTCACAAGCCTCTCTCCTTTCTGGGACATCTGTTAAGCCATGATTTTCTGTGATCAAAAGAAACAAATACTGCTTACAATCTAAAGACAAGCAAATATTGATAATATGCATACAGGGTCCTGAATGTTGTATTGATCCATCAAAGATAAAAAATGAACTATTTCAAAGTATCCCAAAAATTGATTTTAGCATTAAAAGAAAAATACCATTTTCTTCAGAAGCCTCTGCTTTAACCTTCTTTGAATGAGGAACAAAGGCTTGGGCACGTCTCTGCAATAAAAACAAGCCAATATAGGTAATTTCTTCTAAAAAAAAACTTGACAAATTTTTCCATCGTTGTCTTTGTAAATCCCTGTTTTTCACTAGACATGATATGATTTAACAGTTACTGATTTTTTAACCTCAGATGATGATTTAACTGCAGAAAATTTCAGCCCTGACAGTGGTGTTGTTGGATGTCTTTTGAGCAGACATTTTGGAGCAGATGCAGGGCTCACTCTTCTTCCAAATGCTGTTATTGTTGTAAGAGGTGTATTTTGCTTAACTGACTTGACCATTGCCAAATTGGATCCAGAAAGTAACTTGGGAGAAATATCGTGGGTATTTTTCTTGTTAGATATGGATCTTGAAACTCCATTATGAGTTGTCGAAGGATCCATATCCAACCTTTGACCTCCTCAGAAATTTAAATTAATTTCTTTCCTATGAAATTCTTGCCTGAATACAGGGGGTAAAGAACAGCTTGAAACCGATGAAATTATTAAAGAACTGACGTTTGATTTATTGTGGATGTGAAGATTTAAATAGCTCTCATGAATCGTAGAAGAGAAGGGAAGCGTCTCCTGAGAGGAATATATTAGATAGTTATTAATTTATGTCTATATACATAAGAATTATATGAACTTTTAATATATTTTTAGTCCTAACCTATTAATTACATGTATATAATGCATATGATATTAAGATATTAAGTCCTTTTTATTTCTTTCATATGCTATTTAGGTATATTTTTATAAATATTGTTTTAATATTTGTATTAAATTTTATATAAGATATTAAAATAAAAATCGTATAATAAGTTAGTAATGTGTAAGAGTGAAAAGTATATTTTTAGTATTTTTAATTGTTTTGTATTTAATTTGATTGTTTGTTCTAAATACAATAATTTAGTGTCAGAATTTTGTATAAGAACTGGCATACAATTTGTAACTCATCAAATTTTGAGTTGCTATTATTTGATGGTCCAAACCCAACCCTTATTTTTATTGTTCCTTATCCTAGGTCAACCCTATAGGCATATTTTTTAACTTGATTTAGAGTCACAACTATAGCTTTGACCACCAAACTGTCAAAATCAAATTAATTATACACACAAGCCAACTTGATTTCAACTAGTAGTTGTCTTCCAACATAATCACAAAAAAAGTTGAATTTTGGTGCTAACATGAGTTACTTTTTAGGATATACATGATTGAATATCTAGCATTTTATCCATGCATCAATTAAGAATTTAGGAGCATTGCATTAACATCTAAGATCATTAGGACAACATAAGAATGCACATGATTGCTTGAAGTGTCTTCATTTTTTTCAAAAGAATTCAATTAGCTCAAGGGTTTGACTATGGCAAACAAATGGGAGCAAGTCACCTCCAATTCTTAGCACAAAAAAACTAATTGTCTCTCTTGACACCAACAAGTCTAGATATTAGAGGTGAGCATGTCTTGAGGACTAAGAGTGCCTAGATAGAAATTGCACAAAAGGCCATATATGTAAATTTGGGATCAAAGGCGCATTTGTAAGGACTAGTTCTAGAATTGTAGGATTGGACTAAACCAAAATGTAAATTATCTATTGACCTATCAAAGCATCACCATCTTAAATCCAATACCAAATGTGAGACTGCATCATTAAGCATAGTCTATAGAACAACATCTCCACATCTCAAATGAAATTGAGTACTTGCACCTTTTTTACCAATTATGAAAAGCATATCTGTGTAATATTATTGTCTTAGTTCCTTTATCTAAGTTAACTTTTTATTATCACCTTATTATATTGAGTGCATTGAATACTTAATCTATAATATTATATTTCTTTCACAAAAAATTAATTAACTTTTAAAAATAAATATTTTAATAATATAATGACACTAAATTTTATGAATAATTACATCGAGGGGCATAACTACAATGTCAAAAAGAGTGTATTACAATCCCTTGATCATCATTGGATAGAAAATACCGTACCACATTAGTTAGAAAAAATAGATAGATATATTGCTGGGTATTAGGGGTAGAGAGATTAATTATATATATTTTGTTGAAGTATTGGGGGTAAGATTATGAAAGGGGTTGGGGGTTGGGTCTAGTGGATAGGAAGTAAGGTATATAACAATATAAATATAATGGATGAACAATTATATTTCAAGTTTCTTGTGGTTATCTATGCACAAGTATTTAATCATTTTATCAATCCAAAAATATAAATGAAGTAGAAATATATCATTGTATAATTCACAACAAACAATTACCCTTAAAAAAGTTGATTATATTTTAAATAGTAGCCTGATCAATGTTATATTATTATAGCACAAACATATTTTTAATGTAATTTATTTTCATACTCTCCTATTATTTATTCAAAAAATGTCATTTAAAGTTGGGTGTGATAGTGATGGAAATAAAAATTTTAGTTCAACATATGAGGAGTATAAATAAATAGTTCTAAAATATCATTAAAAATTAGTTACCTAAGATATATGGAAAAGGGGGTATATTTTAATAGGAATGGTATACTAGGAGGGGTACTAAAAAATATAATATACAGGGGTAGAAATGAAGCTATGGATATTATTTAAGATTCATTGGTTGAAGGTGATATTAAATAAATTTAGTGAGCGAATACCCAAAAATTATAATGGCATGAGTGTGTTAACAAAATATCCTTAATAGATTTTGATTTGATCTCCTCATTCATAGATTTTTGATGGTGGGAGGTGAAACTTCCATAACTACAGTTACTTCATCCATTGAGAAATACACAAATAAATTATCAATCAATTATAAGGCTTTACCAACCTCTACTAATGGGATTTCCACAACTTGATATATTTGTTTAGCATTATGCCACCATGTTACCTTACCATTTGTTTTATATTCTTCCCAATATATTTATTTTACATTTATATCTAAGCCCAAAATAGTTTCTAAATCTAAAATACAACCTCTCCTAATCAAGATTCTACTTCCATGTGCAACTACCCATTTTAGAGCCACAACTATAGTTTTGACCACCAAAAATTTAAAATCAAGTTGATTATACACCCAAGCTAACTTGATTCGAACTAGTAGTTGTCTTCCAATCTAATCACAAAAAAAAATGAATTTTGGTGCTAGGGTGTTGTGTAAAAGGACAAACCTAAATTACCTTTTAGGATATCCATGGTTGACCACCTAGAACTTTATCCATGCATTGCTTAACAATTTAGAAGCATTGTATTAACATATAAGATCATTAGGACAACATAAGAATGTGTATGGTTGCTCAAAGTGTCTTCAATTTTTTTCAAAAGCAATAGATTAGCTCAAGGGTTTGACTGAAAATGAATGGGAGAAAGTCACCTCCAATGCCTAGCACAAAAAAATTTGGACAATAGATCAAAATCAATGGCAAGTTCATACTGAAGACAACTAATGGCTCTCTATCCAATAGATCATCATATAATAATATATATTCACTAATGCAAATAGTAGTATTCTTAGCCTTTTGGTTTCATTTACCCTAATTATAACACAACTTATATATCTATAACATGCCTAATAGATCTCAAATAAATTATCTTGTGATTAAGTACTTGATACATATTATTTATTATAACAATAGTGATACAATGACTCCTCATTTTATTCTATAGGAACCTATTGAATCTCTCTAGAAGAGAGTTGCATAATCATGTGACAAATCTCAATGAGTTGATTGAATCATGTCATTTATTTTAAGGAAAGGATATTGGATTATTCAACTACCCAAAATGACTATCAATATTTAAGTTTTCCTCTACTTCTATTATTTTGGTAATAGTAGAACGCTTACAATCAATCATTATATATGTTCTAATATGAAGAATGTTTAATTACATTTTCTAAATTATTAAATGCTTAAATCACATATACTTGCAATATTTTTAAGAAGTAATTTCCTATACAATTAAATGTTATTTAATATGATAGAATTCCTTCTTAATATAAACACCCATTTGCATATTAGTGTTCAAATGAACAAGGATATCATATATTCAACAATTTATCCTAGTGAAGATATGAATTTCACTATTCATATTTGTCATATTACTATATGTATCCTTTGTCATAATTATCATTGGTTCTTATGGATCTATAAAAATTCTTCCTCACTAATAAGTCTTGGTATTATTCTCTTATCTCATTACAATATATAGTTATTACAATTTAATTTTGACTATGCAAGGTAAATGAATAAACACAATTATCATAGTATTGAGGATTAAGACAAAGCTAATTGAAATAACTCAACTTTAAATAAACTGAGCATTAAATTTATAAATAAGTCATTTCTATCTATATGAAATAGGAATTCTTATCAAAAACTTCCCAAAGAATCCCATGCTCATGGATCCCTATCGCCAATAAATACTATGCATTGCACACATATAAATAATTAAAGAAACAAATAAGCATGCCTAGAAAATTCTTCATGACTACTCCATCAAATCAATCTTTTATGGAAATAGTAAAATGGATAGTGTGACAAAATTCCTCAAACAAATATAAATATAGGCAAGGTTAAACTTATATCTCTTTTAATTTAAGGAAAGGCTTGTAAGTTGAAGGGTCTAGTCACTCAACTATCAACCTCATACAAGCTTTATGAAGACCATCACATTCTCATCATCAATTTGCAAACCAAATTTATAAATTAATTTCATACAAAACTTACCTTGGAAATTTTCTCTATCAATTGAATACTTCCTAATAAAGAATAATTTGATACATACCTAGGCCAAGAGCAATGTAAGCAATATATTAGGGAAAATCATACATTTCTTTTGTGATATTATTATGTATAATTTTCATACTCTACAGTGGGAATGCTTATTTTTATACATAACACATAAATCAACTTGATTAATTATTTTTCAGCTCTATGAGTGGATAATTCAAATTTTACACTATTTTAGGAAGGTAAAAGATGTACCCTACTCTAGGGACAACAATGTTGAAGTTATTTCTAATTTAGGCATTGAAATATGGATATCTTTTCCTTGAGTCCTCTTTTACATGACGTGTCATTGTAAGCCTCAATAAGTTCCAAAAATCATGATATTTCCACAAAAATGGTCTTCAAAATTGGTACCCCTTTTCATTATACTTCTATGGATGCCCACACCCTCATCGAATGCACTGATTTTTTGTGAAGGTAGGGGTTAAGCTTTCCTAGGTGAAGTGATCAAGTTGGACACCTATTCATTTCATTTGTTGAAACAATACCAATGCCTCATGAGGAACCCCATATCATATGTAAGATACATTAATGGCATTAGGAACCCCATGTCTTATTTAATCTACATTAATGGCATTCTTGTTACACCCTGTTTTATAGTTACTAAGTTACTTTTACTTTCATGAGTGAAAATGTTGATAAATGTAAATTATGGCTTTAAATATGTTCAACTAGATGAAATAAATATGTAAATATACATTAAGATGATATTGCTTTTAAAGAATTGAATATGTTTTGTATTGATGAAATGCGATAAAAGAATATGTATTGCAATGTGAATATTTTAATGCTTTGTTGATGCAAATGTTTTATGATACAAATGGATTTAATGTGAACGACTAACTACCTATGCAATGTATTAAGTTGGATGCAATAACAAATTCAAGCCCTTGGGTACATGAGGAAGAGTATCACTTTGGAGAGGAGCTTGGTCCAGTAACCCTTAATAAGCCTAACTAAGCTTTTACACACTCACTTCTAGTTTGGTTAAGTCAAGTCATTAGCTTGGGAAATGGTAAGTTATCTTTAGTCTTGTTTGTGCATGATTTAGGAGAGGTTATGGTTTAATCAGTGAATGTTCTTGATTTGGGTTAAGCATTTGAGTCTCATTGTTATGTGTGAATTCTTCTTTATGTGTGTTTAATATTACAGCAATAATATATGTGTGTGTATGTATATACATGCATTATTATTATGTGGAATATGTAAATATATGTATATATTTTCAATTATCAAATAGAAAATTATATAATCATATAAGTTGATATCTATGTGTATATGTATATTTAGGTAGTGCTAGAAAAGTTTATAAAGCATGTAATAGACATAGCACAATGCATATGATAATACAAAGCGTAGCAAATAAAAGGATGGCTCATATGTTAGTAACATTGTATAAAGATTAAAGTAAACTACCCAACTCAAAACTCATCCCAAAATGCTTTTCAACCATTTCTAATATGTATAGTTTTTAATTATATACTTTTAATATTATAATAATAATATAATTATTAAAATATATTGTAATAATAAGTATATTATATGTTATAATAATAATATATAATTATTATAACATATTTTAATAATAAGTATATTATATATTATAATTTAGAAAGAATATAATTTACATTTATATTAATATTAAATATTATAAAATACAACGGGCAAAACAAAGAAATATATATTTAATAGAGGGGGTTCGACCAAACACCTTTAGCATATTCGAACGAACCCCCTTTAAATCTATTTTTTTATTATATTTGAAATTGGTTCGGTCAAAACCCCATTCGGCCGAACATTTTATTTTTGTTCAACCGAACCCCCTTATTTTCACCTCCACCCTCTTAGGCACCAAAATTGCTCAGAATTTTGTAGTTCGAAGCTCGATTTGAGAATGAAAATGGAGGATATTTCAGAAATCCAACTGGTATCAGATTTCCCTCAAAATGAGCTATCCAATGAATATAATTTTAATATGTTTTTATTTTATTATCTATTTGTTTTTTAAGTTTTATTAAATATAGGTTTTTCACCAAAAATGAAACTCTTTGTTCTGCACATGTGGAAAAATAGAAGATTATAAAAAAAAAATGAAAAATATGAGTGCACCATATATTGGAGTCCTTGATCCAACAAAAAATAATAATAATAATTTCGATGCATATAATAAAATTTATGCGTTATACAGCCGCGTTATGTCTGAATTGTAATTGGTTTGAATTTGAAACTTGATTAAAGAAAAAATATTCAATAAAAAACTATCTAACCAAGTGGAAGCACTAGATATAAGAGTTATAAATCTAAATTCGAAAGAATTAAAAGTTTATCCTTCAAGGAAAAAAAGTTATTGGTTATACCGTGTGTGTCACTTTTTAAAAATGTTGTTTTATGAAAAAACTAGTTTTCATGGGAGATAGAAAAAGAAGTGCAATCTGATTCCAAAAATTTTGAAAAAAATATTTTTAGAATCTACAGAAAAAATGTGACGAGATTCTAGTTTTCATCATCTTCAAATTCCTCATGGTTTAACCGCTATAAGTGCCTGAATGTGAAGATTTAGTTAAAAAAAAATCAATGTCCAGTTTGGCCAAAAATTGTAAACCACTATTGTGGGATCACCAAATCTTAAATGATTGAAGAAAGAATATTCTTTGGAATATTCATGGGTGAGGGAAAAAAGATATTTTACTAATTCAAACAAAGTTTAATTGTGCAAAAGGGGAGGGAATATTCCCTTGCAAGCGGGAGGAAAAAGATTAATTATATCATTGCTAATTTAAACAAGGTTTTAATCATGCAATTAGGGGATTAGAAGAATAAAGTGATATTCATTAAATTAAATGATTTAATGAATGGGGCAAGATGAAATGACATTTAATTAAATAACTTAGGGTTATTAAATTAAATGAGAAGACTTAGGGAATTAAATTAAATACTTTTATTTAATTCATTTAATGAGATGAAATGTTAGTGTGAAAAAGGGGGTGAATTAACCTGATTAAATTAATTAGGTTAATAGATGTGAATGATACAATTAATAAAATAGCTAGGCTAATTTAATTAATTAAGCAAAAATAAAATGGCTTTGAGAGGAAATTATGTTAGTATACACTATTCGAGTGTATGATATCATTCAGGACATTTTTCAGTGTCTATAGGAGGTATGATCATGACAACCATTGTGTATGATCTTTGAGATTATGGTATAAATGACCCCTTGTGAATATTGTGACTACTTGTACACTAACATTTGGTAATATTTGATATGGACCAAAACCTTGATGGAAAATTATTATCAAAATTATTATCATTATATTATAATTGGCTAAGTTGACAACTTATGTGTACTTAATTAATAGTCATAGGTTAAAAGTGAGATCAAAGATCTCATGGAAGAGGAGAGAATGAACTCCCTCTACCATAGGTAGGTGAACTACAGAGCCTCTAATTCCCACAAGGGGATACATAAGCAAGGTCACCATGAACCTTCGAGGATTAGGTTTGGGTCTAGGGAGTATCTAACTATAAGAGCTTAACACTTTTGAGTGTAAACATATAAGTTGTGATGCTGATTAGATATCTCAATGATGAATGAAAAACTTTTGATATTAGCACATCAATCATAAATGAGAGATGTCTTGTCAGATAAGTTGGTATTTTATGCTATTGAATGCAAAAAAAAATGTTGTGTTACAACATTACATATTTAGGGAATGTCCAAGGATGAAGGTGGGTATAAAGGGGAATAGAAGAAATAAAACCAATGAAATTCAACCTTTGACCTCCTCAGAAATTACAATTAATTTATTTCCTATGAAATTCTTGCCTGAATACAGGGGGTAAAGAACAACATGAAACCGATGAAATTATTAAAGAACCGACTGTTGATTTACAATTCCATTGTGGATGTGAAGATTTAAATAGCTCTCATGAATAGTAGAAGGGAAGAGGAGCGTCTCCTAACAGGAATATATTAGGTAGTTATTATTTTACGTCTATATACATAAGAATTATATGGATTTTTAATATATTTTTAGTACTAACCTATTAGTTACATGCATATAAATATGAAAGATATAAACCGGCTATACAAATAATATCATTAAGAATATTAAGTCCTTTTATTTATTTCATATGCTATTTAGAAATATTTTTATAAATATGGTTTTTAATAATTGTATTAAATTTTATATAACATATTAAAAAAAAAATTGTATAATAAGTTGGCAATGTGTAAGAGTGAAAAACATATTCTCGGTATTCTTACTTGTTTTGTATTTAATTTGGTTGTTTGTTTTAACTACAATAATTTAGTGTCAAAATTTTGTATAAGAACTAACATACAATTTGTAACTCATCAAATTTTGAGTCGCTATCATCTAATGGCCCACACCCAACCCCTATTTTCATTGTTCCTTATCCTAGGTCAAACCTATATGCATATTATTTAACTTGATTTAGAGTCACAACTATAGCTTTGACCACCAAAATTTAAAAATCAAATTAATTATACACACAAGCCAATTTGATTCCAACTAGTAGTTGTCTTCTAACATAATCACAAAAAAGTTGAATTTTGGTGCTAGGGTGTTTTATAAAAGGACAAGTGCGAGTTACATTTTAGGATATCCATGATTGACTATCTAGAATTTTATCCATGCATCACTTAAGAATTTAGGAGCATTGCATTAACATCTAAGATCATTAGAACAATATAATAATGTGCATGATTTCTTGAAGTGTCTTCAATTTTTTCAAAAGCATTCAATTAGCTCAAGGGTTTGACTCAGGTAAACAAATGGGAGCAAGTCACCTCCAATTCTTAGCACAAAAAAACTTAGTTGTCTCTCTTGATACCAACAAGTCTAGATATTAGAGGTGAACATGTCTTGAGGACTAAGAGTGCCTAGATAGAAGTTGCAACAAAAAGCCATATATGTAAATTTGGGATCAAAGGTGCATTTGCAAGGACTAGTTCTACAATTGTAGGATTGGACCAAACCAAAATGTAAATTGTGCATTGATCTATCAAAGCATCACCATCTTAGATCCAATACCAAATGTGAGACTATGTCATTGAGCATAGTCTATAAAACATCTCCACATCCCAAATGAAATTGAGTACTTGCACCTTTTTTTCCAATTATAAAAAGCATATTTGTGTAATATTATTGTCTTAGTTCCTTTATCTAAGTTAAATTTTTTACTATCACCATAAATATTAAATTGATTGTCTTGAATGCTTAATATATAATATTATATTTCTTTCATAAAAAAAAATTATTTTAAAAATAAATATTTTAATAATATAATGACACTAAATTTTATGAATAATTACATCAAGGGGCATAACTACAATGTAAAAAAGAGTGTATTGCAATCCCTTGATCATCATTGGATAGAAAATATTATACCACATTAGTTAGAAAAAATAGATAGATATATTGCTAGGTATTAGGGGTAAAGAGTAATTATATATATTTTGTTAAAGTATTGGGGTAAGAGTATGAAAGGGGTTGGGGGTTGGGTCTAATGGATAGGAAGTAAGGTATAAAAGATATAAATATAATGGATGAAGAATTATATTTCTAATTTCTTGTGGTTATCTATGTAACGCCCATCGTGGAAACCCAAAAGGATAAAACAATGCACACATTTTATTTTTTTTAATAATACAAAGTAAACATATAATGAACCATTAACCATAATCACATTATACAATATCATAACATCAAGTCCTTTGGGGCACGCAATGTCACATCGCATAAAACCAATTCATAACGAAAGATACACATAAGGCTAATTACTTAACTAATCTAACATCCATCATAAACATTACAATATCCATTTATAAAGGTAACATTCATGTATCCATAAGTATAAGTATAAATACATCACATGATACAACCATAATAAATCTCATAAACTAGGAATGGTTACAAGGGTGCATATACAATACATTGTCATTTGATACATTACAAGTTCTCAATAAATGAAATACAATAAGCCCTCCCATACATGTGGGATAAATACATAATACAAATAATGTCTGAAATACAAGATGAATATCTGGTACAAGCTCCATCTGAATAATATTGTCAAGAATGAACGTTGATGGGGAACCCAATGGGTGCGGAGCATATTCCACCTGACCATGTGGGTTTTAGAAAAACCCACCCTCCGTGCTCAAAGGTGAGAAGGAAGTAACTGTTGACGCCAAAAATTGGCGAGGTAACAATGCCTTATGGGAAACTCAGTTCAAGGGGGACCCCTTTGCGCCAAACTGAGTGACCTCCAGATTTTAAAAAAGTCGGCTTCTCCTATAATGGTTTTTGGAAAGGGAAAAGGAAATGGATATAATGAAGCAAAGTCTAATCTAAGGCGATGCACCAAAATTTGATGATGGGCACGATAAATCATAGATTTAAGGGCCTGAATGGTGTTGTCACATTCCAAAACGTCGGAGACTTAAAGCTATAGCATAAACAATTCATTTATTGGCATAAAATAGTATTGCATACATCCTTACTACTAAGAAGAGTCATTTAGACATGATTTAGATAAGCAAGCTTGTATTCAATATATAGAAGCTTTATCAAATGAAATACTTAAGACAATAAAAAGCACAGTTTACAGTTTAATCAATACATAAAAAATAGAAAGGTCGAACAGTTGGCACAGTCTGAAAGTTTCTTGCAAATAAACATATAAAAGAGGCTTGGTGTCTCTTGCTAAAACCAGTATCCTTTTTCTTTACTTTTTTCCTTCATTTTCTCATCAACCGAGAGAGTATATATAGCCGGAGAGAAAATTCCCACTGCTTTGGAGAGCTGTAATAGAAAAGATTTCCCAATCCCCTACAATGATGCCAAAATCAGAATATTCCCAATGCCGTTACAATGGCAACGAGTTAGAACATAACATCTGGTCATCCAGTTGCAGGTGCACCAATTTGTAATGATGGCAGTGGTCCCAGCCAGGCTCGAGGCGACAAGTGTCATCCACCGCTTCAAAGAACCATGACGAGCAGCACCCAATAACATAATCTTCCCCAACCAGCCTATCGCCCACTTCAAGGATCAGTTGTAAGGCACATGGCAGCCTGTCGCTGCCCAAATGAAAACTTCTCTCATTGTTGCCGAGAGATTGTGAAGACGCAACACATGTTCAAGGGGCTGAGGTCCTCGTAGTGGAGAAAAAGCCGCATCAACCGGGTGCGCAAGACGCGTGGCAGTGTTTCGTAGCCAATGATTGCTCACCTCCCTATTGTGTTGAAAGATCTGCGAATGATTACCACCTAGCAGAAGGTAGAGCCCGCCAACACCTTTTAGAAAGTAAAAAGAAAACCCCGTGCAAGCACTACGCAGCCCGTATTTGTTTATTTCATTCCGCGCCAGAAAGCTGCGATCGCCTGCGTAGCCTGTAGGTCCCCTCGACAATCGCCAGAAATGATGCGTATCTACAAAGGCCCATAAGTAACCCGTATGAAGCCTTTAAAGGAACAAGAAAAACTATACATTTTGGCAAGTTATATGGAAGCTCCAGTATGACTTCGGGACCGAAAGGAAAGGCGTTTACCCAAAGTTAACGAAGAGGAGATCATAGAATAGGTAGATCAAAACTTGGTGGAAAGCAAAATCAAACTTCGGAGGCGCTATAGGCCGAAGCACACACATTAAAAGAGAGCACGAAGAGTTATTTTGAATATTTATTTACTTGACTTTTAGGCTATCAAGGCGTTTGGATCAAGGAGCGGAGAACGAAACTCTACATTAAGGACCCGGAGCTTTATCATTAGGCGGAATGGAATTGATTTGGAAGAGTAGCTTACAAGAGGCGACCATTCACTTCCGGACGGCTTTACTATCTTTGCGCCAAAAGAACTCTTATGCCCCGCAGGAGATCAATAGCTTCTTGGCAGAAGTGACACCTCGAGATGGGCGGCACAACTTGGATATGGAAGCGACTCTGAGGCCGGATGGGCCATGCAGCCTCAATATAAGTACGCCGTTTACGGTATGAGCTCCCGTCACCTCGGGTCATTTCCTTCTACTCGATAACCCTCAGCAATGCAATGCGGTTGTGGCAATGAGGCCATCCCACTCGAGGCAGGGCCGGTATTGCCCCATTTTTCCTAATTCGGAGAAACTTCCCCAAATGCCATCCAGTGCCTTACTTAGAAAAGTCATCGCTGCCTTAGTGTGCTGGAAAGCGGAGTGACAATGAATGAATTTATTTGTTGTTTGAGCAGCAATGTCCCGATCTTCGATACCCACCTCGGCCAAGATTTCATCCGAGACTGAGTATAGCTTGTTGAGCAAGTCCCTGGCCTCAAGAACCTTCTCCAGGATGAAACATGGGAACTGCTCAATTATGTCCTGGGCCTCTTGATTGAGCCTTGATGCCTTGTCGATAAATCAAAGGGTAGGCTGCAGTGTTAGGCAAAAGGTCTTGACTTTCTCCCAATGAGAAATGTACAAATGCCTAACCAACAGAATGACATCAGGTTGGGCTAGGGCAGGTAATAAAGAGGCTTTAAGCGAAGAAATCTCCACGTCCCTTGAAATAAGGGCCTCGGCTAACTTTGCCTTCTTCCTTTTCTCGAATGCCAACTGCTCCGCGTACCTGCTCATTTCTTTATTCCAATTCTGTTTCACTCGAGAGTGGTTCGCTGATTGCTCTTCTAGGGAAGCCTTTGTCTCTCCGAGTTCCTCTTCTAGCTTAGCCTTCAGGCCTTTAAATTCGGCCTCTCTCTCCTGTACTCTTTGTTCATGCTGCTCTTGTAGGCGCTCCAACTCCTCACCCTTTTGTGCCATCCCCTAACTATACTCAAGGCAGACGTGCTCAAGCTCTTCCTCTTTTGACTGTAGGCTTTGTCACGCCGCATGGTTTTGGCTTTGCAATTCTTTTATTAAGCCTGGGTTTTTGCAATTTCGCCTTGAAGCCTGTTCCTCTCATTTTCTATTGTTAGCGCCCTTTCAGTCATTCGGGCGATATCTGCCTCTAAGGATTTCTCCTTTGTTTCCAGAAAACTCACCCTTTCCTTGGCTGCCCTAAGCTACTCATCCCTCTTCTTTAACTGGCGACCAATTTTGAGGAAGTTAGAAGTGACCACCCGCTGTGTCTCCTCCATGATCTTGACCTTATCTTGTGGCCGGGCTACCTTCATGTCAAGTCTGACAGCATAGATCTCATAGTCTTCGGGTTGCATTTCTCCCTGAGGCTTGCTTATCCTTGGGTACATGGTCACAAATTTTAATTCTTGTCGGGCCTCATCATACGAAGCATGTACTCTCGGCTTGGTGGGAGCATTGTCATCCTTTGCTTTGCGTCGCTTCATTCTATTTGCACGCGCCTCTTTTCCACAATCTATCTGTGCTATGAATTCGGCTGGTGATAAAACTAGCCCACCTACGAAAGGAACACCAGAAGGCAGGGCATAGGGATAGGTAATTTTCATAGGCGCACGCATTTGCTTCTTTTGGAGAGTGACTGTTTATGGAGAAAAGTGTGGCACATTCCATAGCTTGGCCTGAGAACTATCAGGAGGGCTAGGCATTTGTAGCGGTTGAATCGGGGATTTAGTCGTAAGGCTCATTGGCCGGGGAAGGGAAGTTGTTGACTGGATGTCAGCTTGTTGCAATGGAAGAGGATCAATAAGCATAGCAGAAAAAGAATAGGGGCCGACAGGGGGAACATTTTTTGAAAGCGAGATAAGGAAAGTCTGAGTGGCAGCAGTAGGCGTGAGCATACTCGGAGGAGTAATTATAAACGGTTGGGGCTGTGAAAACTGGGCAAATCCGACCGAATGAGCAGGACTAGAAGCAGAGGGTGGAGGGCTTGGACCTATGGCAGGAGTTGCTAGTGAAGCAGGGGCGGATATGAAGGAATGAGATGCAAGAGAAGGGGGAGCGAAATATACCTGTTGACTAGTCGACGATGGTTCCAGGATCATTCGTGACTCCCCTGAAAACTCTGGTATCTGGCTAGCAGTGGGCACTTCTCCTGCGGTGGGTTCTTGCAAAACCCCTCCGATAATACTTTCCATGCGCTGCCTTTTCGCAGGTGGACACTCACTAACTTCGGCAGTCCGATCCTTCTACTGAGGCATTGGCCTGGCCGGTTTAGTGGCCCAAGTGCGTGTATGCGAGCCTCTTGATATATTAAAGCGCACGTTCATGGCCATATAGGTGGCATGCCCGGAGACGTTGCCCCCTTGCACTGAAGAGGATGATACCGCTGCCTCTTCTTCATGCTCTTCGGATCCCTCTCCCTCTTCGCTCCTATCAACACTAGAGGTTGGGCTGGGGTGGCCTTCATTCCACCATCTGTCAAATTATTGGTCGTCCTTCAATTGATTATAAGGAGCATCCAACTGTGTTGTTTCCTGGCGATATTTCCAGAAAGCTCTTATTTTTTCATCATTTCATTCTTCACCCCTCTTCAACTTGTTGTACATGCTGCGTTCCATGGGAAGATTGTCCTTGGCCATGGCCATAGGAAAGTAGAACTTGTGCCATGGGCCCCTAGTGTTCGGCGTAGGGATTTTCACTAATTCAACAAAATCCTCCTCCCTATCTGTCAGCGGATTAAGCCATTTTTCCCAGTATGGTCGGGAATCATGGGTAACTTTCATATGTGGCTCTGGTAAGTTGTTGAAAGGGTTGTATTCCCACTTATCATTTATCAGTACCAACCTTAGATGTGTCAGCTTTTCTTCTAACAACTTGTGCGATTGTTTTTTAACTAGCGTTACTGATTTGAAACTCTTCGGACAAGTGAAGAATCCCTTCCTCTTGGCACTTCCGCTGCTACAGAAAGTGAAATCAATGATACAAACTTGCCAGAAAATTTCCAGCGCGAGCACTCTATCAGTGACGCAAGCCGAGAGTAGGAAGGGTTTGCAAGTAAAGCCCCGCATTCGGAGGATTGTAAAATCTCTGCCTAAGAACCAGTCACAAGCAGGGGTATAGCTCTGCATAAATTCGGTCTACTCTTTGGTGAGCCGGACAATATCACCCTCTCCAATTAAATCATTCAAAATTGGGGCTATGAAATAGTCCGTGAATGCATAATAGTCATATGATGCGGAAAGGAAAGGCGTCCATGTAGACACCGGCTTTCTTTTATTTTGCTCATCAAAAATTGATAGCGGAAGAAATTGGGCGAAGAAATCCGGATTCTGATGCAGAAACATGTAGACCAGGTAGGAAAGAAATCTAAACTTCTTTTCCACTTGATAATTCTCTATTTGTTGTATCATTTCTTCAACC
>VDFB02075321.1:147857977-147993220 GCA_007258455.2 Sequoia sempervirens
TTGCATTGTTTTGTGGTTAGCCAACCTTATTTTGTTTTTGCAAAAAATTGAGGTGTTGTTGGTTTCTTGCTCATTGCATGCTGCCATGGGTGGAGCTCATTACAGAGTGGAGCTGAGCTCATGTGAGGAGTTCCAGAGTAATGAAACTATGTGGGAGCATTTCAAAAAGGGTGAGGTTACCTAATACATGTTGAGACTCCAAGAACCCAATTTTGAAGCAACAAAAGTTTTTGTAAAAGGGTGGAATAGCAGGATTTTATGTTATAAAGGTGTGGAGTTCAATATTGATGAGGATTTGTGGTGAAAGTCACTGGGATTTCATCTTCTGGGAGGAAATTCTACAAAGATAAAGGAGCTACTAAGAAAGCCCTTGCTAATTTCTTCAAATTTGATGAGAAGAAGAAGCTCAGGGAAGTTGGGAGTGGTGGGTATGCCCATAAGTCTCTCAAACCGCTTTGGAGGGATCTTTTGCTGGCTATCATGCATTACTTCACATTGGAAGGTAGGTTCTCTATAGTTTATAGCTACCACTTTATGCTTTTGAATCACTTCCATCACAAGGTGTTGGTTTCTTTTCCTTTTTATCTCTTGTTGTCCATGGAAAACAATATTGAGGATCACTGCAAAAACCCTAAGAAGGTCATTCTTCATGAAGGCCTTATGAATCTCATGTTTTCTCATATTAAGCTAAAGTTAATCCCTATTTCCCCAAAAACCCTAGCTTGCAAAAAGGGGGTTAAGAATTCTGGCTATAAGACGGGTGATTCTGCGATGGAATGGGAAGGGAATTTTGAGGATGAAGATTTAGATTTTGAGGAAATTTTTGTGGAGGATAGTGTGTCTGATAAGGGGTCTGAAGCTTATGAAGCTTGCTCAAAAGGTTATGAAATGGACATTGAGTTGAGGGATGCTATGGTGCAGTTTAGGAAGAAGAGCGCTAAGCCACACGAAAAAAAAATATTTTGTTAAGAGAAAGGTGGAATTGTTGAAATATGTTGAGAATCTTGATTCTAGTGTGAAGCCTCCTCTGAGTCCTGGAAAGGTTGGTGTTGTGGAAAGCTCCCCTATGACTGGTGCTCAGGGTCCTGATAATGTGGGGGTTGTGGAAAGCGTCACAGTTGTGGATAATAGTCCTGGTGAGGGTAGGTCTGTGCAGCCTATGGATGTTCAGGGGATTGAGGGTTTCTAGTGCTCTAAGGAGATTGACCCTAACCAAGGTCCCCTTGACTCTCATTTAAGCTCCTTTCAAGTTAAAGGGAATGTTGTGAAGGTAGAGCAGTGGGAAGTCATGGCGGATTTGGCAAAATTTCTAGACAAGCACAAGGTTAAGGTGGAGGTGGTCGAAGTGGACTCCCCTGTTGAGGAGGAAGAGGAGCATAAAGAGGAGCGTAGGGAAGTCCCTAGTCAAAATTTTGATTTGAATGTCAAGCCTCCTGTTAATTGGGATGAGGTAAATATGGGTATGTTTCGTAAGATAGCTAAGGATGGAATGAATAACATGCTTTCTCTAGTGAAATGGTTGTTCTCAGAAGTTAAGGAGCTCAATTTCCAGGTAAAGAAATGGTAGGATGTCTGTGTGGTGCTGGTCTATAGCAATTAGAAGGAATGGGTGATTAAAGGTAAGGTTAAATCCATGAATGTAATGCTGGATAAATTGGTTGTGGATGTTGATCGCCTTGGTATAACTCATGAGGAGAGGATTTCCTCTTTGGAAATGACGGTTCATAAGAATTTGGAGGAAATATTTGTTAATATCGAGGATAGAATTGGTAAGTTGTCAGATGATTTGAAGACTATGGTGAACATTAGCAATAATTCCTTGAAGTTGACTGCTAAGGGACTTTCAATTTTAAATGAGAAAGCCTTGAAATGGACTAGTAAACCCTAGAGTTGGGTGAAATTGAGAAAGTTGTTGAGGATGTGAATTGCTTGAACCTGGTGGACAAGAATGTAGATTCTACTCTAGGTATGGAAAAGGATGTGGAGGCTGGCTTGTGTTTGAGGATGAGGAGTAAGACCAAGAAGCGGGCTGCCATATTGTTTGATGAGCTCAAGGATGTTATGGAGATGCACGAGGGGGTCATTGAGGAAAATTTGGCCTCAGTTAATGTTCTAGAAAAGATGTTGTACTTGTGTTGACTCTTTTGCTTGATCAGCCTGATTGTTGATGTTTTTGTTGTTGGGTTGCTAATGGGTTTCTTTGGTAATTTTTGTTGTCAGCATTTTGGTTTTTTGGGCTACGGGTTGTCTTGGCTTAGTCTTTTTTGCAACTTTTTGTCTTTGTAAAGGGTTTCAAGGCCCCTTTAAAACCTGCTTTTCCTTATCAAAAACAAAAAGAAAATAAAAGTGTTGTCATCAACAAGGGATGAAGTTTCTCCTCCAGTCTCTATATGATTATAAAATCTAACCATTGTTGCTAGAAAAATAGCCACAAGTGAAGGAGAAGAATCCTTTGATTTAGACTTGGAGATCTCAGCCACCCTCCTAATCAAACACAAAAATAATTTTTTTTTATGAGAATAAAGATGTCAAAATAGGTGGAAAAAGGTTAAGAAAACTATACAACATAAAATCAAGAAAACATCAAATATTGGAACTTCTACCCTAAATGACCAAGATAATACTATCTCAATGGTTACTCTTGAAGAGGAGTATAGATATCCTCTATTACAAAATGATAGTCATATAGTTTCACTAGAACAAAAGCTTGTGGATTCCCCTATTAAATAGTTGCACATGAAGATGAAACTCCTCTTTGAGAGGAGTAACAATAAGAAATTATAAATCTATAGTCTTCTTGTGTAAAAAATCCCTAGAACAAGATTCTAAAGAAAAAATATTAAATTCATTTAGAAAAAGGGAGTAAATGTAGGCATTGAGGGATAAGATAAATCAATTGAAAAGTGATATCTAGCCATTAAAAGAACAAATTAAAGAAGCATATTCACTAAAGAAAAAATAGAAAAAGGAAGTAGAAAAACTCAAAATCCAACTAAGTTAATTGTTTGAAGAGAAAAGGCATCATGAAGAAAAGGGTCCCTATATAACTATCATAGAACATGAGCAACAAATTAAGGATTTGAAAGCTCCTTGGCATAATTAAATCACCTCAACCCTATACAGGTTAACCTTTATACAATCTCAAAAATAGCCTTGACATATACCCTTTTGTAAGTAGTAAACTAGGTTGCTTGAGGATCTACAGCATCTTCAACAAAGAGTAATGATGGGTTAAAATTTTATAGTAATTTTGATAAGATTAAGACCATTCCTACTTAGATTTATCTATCCTATTCATAATTTAATTCAACATTTACCTCATATCTTTGCCACTAATAGTTTATTTGGAATAAAAATACTAATATGTTTGCATAAGTATAAAATAAATGTTGGATAATTTATTTAGAAGTAATGATTTATTAAGTTTGCGTATGTGATTGACTATGATGAATAAATATAATTTCCTATAGCCCATGGATAATATCAAGGGTAACATATGTTGAGAAGGATGTTGATAACTTATAGCTGCTTGTTGTATTGAGTAAGACCTTTTTTGTTATAACTTATCTTTGTCTTGAATGGTCATAGACCAAGAGCAACTATTTAATTTATTTTTGTTGTTACAATTAATAGATTTTTTTAATTTGATATTATAGTCATAGGCCAACAATAACTATTTATAAATTTATTATTGTACTTTGATTTTATGGTAAGCATGGGTGTAGGCCAACAACTCTTTATATATATTTAGATGATTAGTTATAGGTTAAAAGCTATATAAGTCTTATCATAGGAATATATGGGGAGATATATTGACGTAAATCGTTGCTAGAAATATAGATATATTTACTTAGTTTAAATCTTCAAGAGCTTGGAATAAAAAATCTGTCACCTCATGGAATGAGAGGAGGGTCCACTCCAATGAAATGATAGTTACATTATTCTCTATTCTTTAATTTAGTTATTTTTCTTTAGTTTCATTTCATTCAATTTAAATAGATTGTAAATCATAAACTATATACTATTTAATTGGTTTCATTTAGGTTGATCATAACAACTTATAATAGCTCTCATATATTCTATTTTTAGTTTCTTTGATAAATAAATAACTAGTTATATAAAAAAAATCATAAGATTATAGTATGTTCTTAAGTATTTTCAATATTTAGTTTGTTTGAAATAATTTACAATTTTGCATATAGTTATCGTAGCTTGCATATAGTCCATGTAGCCTACACATAGTTCTTGTAGCAAATTTAAAACAATTCTTAGGAATGGAATTTAGCCTTTACAATTTATTTTCTTAAATAAGTCATATTTTATTCCTCTCAATTTATTACCTATAACCCTTGAGCAAACGACCACTATGCCTTTCACAAGTTTATGCCTTAGATTGACATAGAATTAAACTAGACCTAAAAGCTTGAAGCATCAATTAATGTCAACATAAAGTTAACCTTTTCTTCACTAAATTAATCCTATTTATGTCCTAACACTAAGAAAGATAATGTTTGTGCTCCTATCCTAAGTATGTATAGGAATCGAAAGAGTAGTGAAAATGCAAAACTAGTATGTAAAAGAGAGTGAAAATGGTAAGGATATGAGATACAAAGGTGTCAAGAGCACTACAAAAGGAAGCTACAATGACAATAAGAAAGTAGAGAAGGTAAGAGCAAAAAATATAATGACAATGTCACCTTTAGAAGCTTGATGAAGCCAAAGGGGACAAGGATGATGTCAAATGCCACAAGAATTTTAAGAAGATTGGTGTAGTAGTGCTAGTGTGCTCAAATGGAGGAACCAATACTCAAGAAAAGCTATAGGAAACTAAATAGAGAGTATTGTAGATATCTTGAGAGTATGAGACATTAATGATAATGTGAGAGATTGGATTTAAAATGAGAAGTAGAATGAAATGTGAAGGAATTATTAGACCCATTTAGATTCATCTTGAGTGGTTATCACTAACCTAGGTAGGCTTAGAAATGATCGATGAACAAGAAAACTAAAGTGGGATATTAGTGCATCACACAAATGTGTACGCACCGTGCTAGTGTCTAGATAGTTTCAACACTTGAAAGGGTCAAACACCATAAAACAAGGCTAAGATAGAAGAAACATTAGTTTGCACAAAAAGGACCATGGGAGGAAAAGCCTTGACACCATGAGTATAAAAAGGCTAAGTCAAGGATTAAAATATGCCTAAAAACACACTAGGGGAGATGTACACCAACATGAATCTAAAACAAAATGTGAATTTGTACATTTAATTTCCATCATTACAAATAATAAATTATAAAGACTGAATTAAATACACTTAAGAAACAACATAAATGCATGCATATGGTCAAGTAGCCTAAAAAACAATATTGACTTTTTTGCCATTTTTTTTTAATTTTATTATAACTCTAGTCAAGATTAGAGAGATCTTAATAATTAAAGTATCACATATGATGATATAGAACACAACACATACTCAGTGACATTTCTCCTTTTAAGAAATCAACCAATTACTTGTAATTATTTATTACCATATAGACGTTTGAAAATGTTGCAATCAGGTAATTATTTATTACTAAATAAACATTTGAAAATGTTGCAATAGCATGAATAAATTTAATTATCTTTTTCTTGATATTTCTTATTATTGTTTATTTAAAGAAACTAAAAATATTAATATACATTCTTACAATTACATTATACCTTACCTTGGGTACCTGAGGCGAGTTAGGGCGAGACTAGTCCCTTGCGGGTGAGATCCACCACCCACAAGAAGTCCCACCTCTTAAACCCGGAAGTAGAGTCGAACCTGAGACCAATGGGGAGCAAACCCACTGCCTAAACCAACTCTACTACCTATTTGGACCTATAATTACATTAGATTAAATGCATGGAATTAAAAAAATTAACATTTTAATATGTAAACTTATAACTAATTAATTTTTTAAATATTTAAAACAATTAATAATACGACTAACACAAATCATCTTACAATAGACTAATAACCACTACATTACCCATATCATTTAAACCTTGATTAACCTGAATTATACCACAAGGTTAAGGTCACCATTGAACTATCTAATAGAGTATAAACTATAAACAATCTAAGTTTGATTCTATCTTGTACTGCAAGTGTGGATTAAAATATGGGTTAAACTATACAAATCTAGGTTTGGATACATGCACCACATGTCTAATAAAAGCCTCACACTAATCTAAGAGTCAAAGGCCACGGATATACCTAGGAGTCATTGTAGAGTTTTCTAATCAAATTGTGTTTGTATACATGCACCACATGTTTGAATTCCTCACACCAATCAAGGGTTCCACAAGACAAAAATATGGTAATTTATATACACCCTCCAAAAAGCTCTACATTGGTGCTATAAAATTACTCTTTTACCATATAAGGAAATCAAATCATTTACACATTAGTCTCAAGGGAAAATTAATGTCTAAAAAATACATTTTAAAAGTATTAATGCTTTTTATGGTTGAACCACACAAAGGAAAATTGGTCGGCCACTGTTCATTGGGACCCACAATTGTCAGATTTTGTAGGGCTTTTTCCAAAGTGGCCCCACACCACCACTTCTTTACAAATTTTTCTAAGGTGGGGTCGCAAGGCATTATAGAAAGTGTGCTCAAGTTGTTTTGTGGGAGTACACTACTGAAAGGAATCCAACACGTTGGAGCTCTCTCTACCACACAAACCAAGATTAGAATAACATTGTCTCCTTGACTTGGGCTCTTTTATTCTTTTTAATTCCTTGTCTTGACTTGGTGTGAAGTCTAGATAACTATCACATTAGAAGGGCCTCCTTTTCTGCCGAATGATAGGAATAGTAGCTTACCTAGCTTTAGGGATAGGGATAGGGAGACCATGGGTGTATTTATTTTCTCCATGAGTTTAGATTCTCTCGATTTGTTTAGGGTAAGGTTTATATTTGATTTTCAATGTAATTTTGATGTGGGTTAAAATAATATAGATTAAAAGTTGTTTATAAATGTATATGTGTATATAGTGGAATTGATTAGGTTGTCTATTGTTGATATATGGTTTTCGTAGTTCATAATATTGTAGTTTGGAGTTTTTAGCTTTGACTATGTGAAATTTTCTTTGCCTCGACATTTCAAATGAAACTTTATTATCCATCATAGGAAGATAGAAGATAAGAGAGAAAAAATGTATGATTGATCGCAAACCAAACCAGATAAAAGGGGGAGAATGAGAGAGGAGGGGGTTGGTACGTGCGAGAATCAAGAAGATAATGAAAATAAGAAAAAATATTAGTTAATTATGAATTTAAAATAACAAATAATAAAATAAATTGATAGGTTATAAGATCAATTCTTTTACAACAGTGTATCAATTGTTAACACTAGAATATATTAAGAATTGTTATATGATTATATCTTTGTATTTTATTATAAAATATAAAAGGACTAAAAAGAATCATATTTATTTTGTTTTAAGTTTTGAATGACAATTTAAAACAAATTATCATCATAAAAATAGAATTGACCTTCAAATTTAATTTCTAAAATTAAAAATTTGTTAAAAAAAACTTGTTTATATTATCTATTTTACCAACTCATCTCGTAAACTTTTTATTTTACTCTTTTTATCAATACATCATAAACTCTTAAATTTTTACATCAATCTAAATAAAATAAAAAAACAAACTCTTTGACCTTTTAACTTCAATCCAACTTTACTATACTTCAATGTTACTTACCCAAATTTTAATTGAAATTTTCTACACCATTACGTGCTCAAATCTGATTCTAAAACAAAAATACAATTTAATATTAGTCATAAATTAAGAAGAAAATCAAATCCTAATATTTTTAGTTTCAATCCAAATATGTGAACTTTCAAACCAAAAAAATTATAATAAAAATTCAGGCTTTCAAACTTAAAAAGACGTTGAAAAATGTTTTCCTTTCATAAACATTATTAAATTATTAAATTACCTCACTTTATCAACAACCTAAAAAAAGCATTATTCTCAATAGACCTCTGAACAACACAGTTAAAAAAGCATTATCCTCAATAGACCTCTGAACAACACAGTAAATATATTTTTATTATTTTTTTATTAGAATTTTCTGTTCATCAGAAATAAAAGGGCGGTTCGCTGCGAATCCCACTAACGTAAGGCGCGATCCCTTGGACAAAACGACGGCCCCCGCAGTCTCGCTTAAGCACAAATTAAACAGTTAAATAGTTTTAAAATGGGATGTGTTGTAAAAGTAACCGATACAGTGTTCGGATGGGGTTTAGACACGTAGTCACACCCATTTGGGATCTCTATGACCATGCTTATTATTACTTCTCTGCCACTTATCTTAACCAGCAGAACAAGAGCCGAAGAAGAAAATGCCCAAAACAAATACAATATTTTCTTGCTAAGATTAAGTAAGATTAAACAAAAGATTAGAATTCGGAGGATTATTTATTAGCCGGGTTTACCAGGAGATTATGGAGTTGTAATGTTTTTGTTTTAGCAGACAATTTGGTGGATGGTTTTGAGAGATTAAGTTTGGATTTAAGTTAGATTAAGGAAAAAAAGTAATTGGGAAGATTATTGATTAGCCCGATTTAGCAGGAGATTATGGAAATGACGGCATCGTGATGGTTTTGTTTAGCAGACAATTTGGTGGGCGGTTTTGATAGATTTAGTTTGTTATAGTGATGGATCAACAGCAGCAAAAGAACAATATTAGTAAAAATGGTGAGGTTGGCGAGATGCAAGTCACGGGTTCGAATCCTGCCGTACTTCATCCACCACCGCCCAGGTTCCAGGTTTATGAGTTTAACGACAAGGATGTGAAGAGCGAGAGGAATTGTTCTGGGGCTGAAAATGTTAGTAGCCATAGGACTGTTCGCTACAGGGAGTGCCTGAAAAACCACGCGGCCAGCATCGGGTCACATGCGGTGGACGGGTGCGGCGAGTTTATGGCGGGCGGGGGCGAAGAAGGGGCGCTGAAATGCCAGGCGTGCGGGTGTCACAGGAACTTCCACAGGCGCGAGGTGGAAGGTGCAGGTGCGTGGCCGTATGGGGGCCTGATGAGGGCTGCAACGCCCTACGGGACTGCTCATGCTATGGAGGGTCACGTGATGTTGGGCGAGGAGGGTCACGTGATGGTGGAGGGTCACGTGCCTGAGGAGGGTCACGTGAGGATGGGGTACGTGCGTGGCGGCATTTCGAAGAAGCGGTTCAGGACCAAGTTTAGTGGGGAGCAGAAGGAGAAGATGTGTGCGTTTGCTGAGCAGTTGGGATGGAGGATTCAGAAGCAGGATGAGCCCGCCGTTGCACAGTTCTGTAGCGAGGTGGGTGTGAGAAGGAATGTTTTGAAAGTTTGGATGCATAATAACAAGCATACAATGGGGAAAAACCGTAGCCTGTAGAAAACTGATGGATGGGTGGGTTTGCTTGTTTATATGTACCCAGCCTTTTGCTCTGCTATACCCATTGTTCGTTCATGATCTTGGGTTATTTTTGTAAGTTAAATCATCTTTCTTTCTAACCAGTTATTTCATTTTTTAACTTGTCTTTCACTAGCCATCATAGATTCTCTATTCCAGATGCAAAAATAAAACCAAATGCATTTTTCTTCTGTTTGTTTAGAAATGTGAGTCTTTAGTTTGGGTAATTGCCGTTGATGCCATTGACATGACTTCTAATTATTGTTTTTTTAGTTTAAAATGTCAATATTTTAATTAATAAATTTGAGGGAGAGCAACCAGTAGTTTCTCCATTTGCAGAACTTAAGCTTACATTTTTCACTCTTATTGTTGTGGGAGAACTTACGCTTAAGCGCTTTGGAAAACTTGAGCAGTTAGTCACATCTATTCTTAAACATTTAATAAATGGATCAACTGTCAAAAAGTAGAGTTTGTCAATAGTTATATTTTATTTTTGTGTGCAGTGAAGTACGGATTGTTATTGAATGCAGATCATATTGATTGTTTGATAATTAAATCATTTGATGTTTTTAATCAGAGTATTCTCATCATAATGAAGTGTAAATTGCTACTGATTGTTTGACCATTGAATGTACAAATTGTTATTGAATGTTGGACTATATTGATTGTTTCAGCATTAAACCATTCTGACACCTTAATGAAGGGCAAATTGCTATTGACTGTTTCACCATTGAATCATTTGAGCTTTCATCTCTCCTCCGAATTTTAATGGACAGCCTAAGCGTCCACTTTTTTTTACCTGTGTGCTTTAGTTTCCAACTATTTACACAACTATTGGCTCCTCTCTATCAGGTATGAGGATTTTTTAATTGTTCAATTAATTTCAAGATGCATAATTTTTAGAATTAATAAGAAAGGGTAAAAATTTTCTGACTCTTCAGCTACTGAAAAGGAGAGGGGTGACTGAATAAACAAACATATTCATCTGTAAACAATAAACATGTCTTCTTATAGTGCTTTAAGTTGTTTATGGCTATAAAACACATTAAATTTTATTTATGTAGATAGAACGATTGTTTCTACAATTGTATAAGATTGTGATAGGTTCTGTCTTCTTTTCTTGATTGTCTTATTTTAGGACTGTCTTGATTTTCCAGCTTCATTAGCTGACAACACTTTATTATGGAGTCCAAGAAAATGCATGGCTTCACTATGTGCAAACCCAATGGTTCTTGATATGTTATTCTGAGACTTAAAAGTCTTGGAGATGACCTTCAAATCGAGATGTGAATAAAAAATTTGATGTAAAAACAAGATAATCGAAGGTGGATTATATGTTTAGCTAAGTTTTTACACATGCTCTCCCATACTATTAGCAAAGTTTTTTTCTTCAACTTTTCATTGTTTTTAAAGATAATTGCTTCCATTCCCTCTATTCTAAGCTTCTTGTACATTTCAGACCCCAGTGAACTACTCTTGACAGTTGTTAGACATTAATATATTATAATTTAACTTCTCCTTTCTTATTTCTCAAGGAGTCTTTGGTTGATCTACCAGTTTGACTGTGTACTTAATTCTAGTTAAGCCACATTGAGGATAATGAAGGCGACATCCATTAGCCAAGATTGTTTTCTACGATATTATAGTTTTTATTGAATATTTTAAATAAAAGGTAAAGCTAGTTTTCTAGTTATCACCAAGCCAAATACCAATTTGGTGTATGAGACCTCTCATTCAAATTGAATATTTTAAATAAAAGGTAAAGCTAGTTTTCTAGGTTATCACCAAGCCAAATATCAATTTGGTGTATGAGACCTCTCATTCAAACATTTCACAATTGAATAAATTAAAGTTTAGTTGAATTAAATATTTAAAGTTGTGTTTCCACTACTACATTTTAGTGGAGAATATTGCCAGTTTATAAATACTCACAGATTTGTTTGATTGTCTTGTTTTACTGCACCCTCACTTTATGATATAAAAGTTAAGACATGATGTGTTTTGTTCTCTTCTTCATTTCAATTGCACACCTTACAAATTGATGTTATCAGGTTTAGTATACAATTCATACGAGATGGTTTTTAATTTAGTCATAATGGTTCTTAATTCAATAATTATAATTTTCTGTTAAGAGGTTAGCAACCTCATGTGGGTAAGCGAACGTGCCTCAAAGCAATTGTATTTGATCCTTCTCCCTGATGATTATCCAGTTAAGTGACCCTACATTAGAACCTATAAGCTGCAGACAGGATTCTTAATATGATGATATAATGGTTTAGGAATAGATAGTGTTGTAATGTCAAAGTTCATTGTGGATGTGCACGTTATAGTTGCACAATTATTTACTATTGTGGTTGTGCTTTAACTGTTTTCAGAGGAATAAAACAAAATAGATTTAGGTCACAACATCAACAGATACTAAAACTGGGGCCATATAACTGCCATTGAAGCAAAAGTAAAACTAATTATGATACTGTGTCTTGGCTTGATCACACTGGCCCCTAGGTAATACTGTTCGTCCCCATGATTATCACACTACCAAAATCTCTTTGTTTAAACATGTTTGTTATTCACCCACAAAAAACCACTATAAGCTTCGGAAAAAAATTGCCATAAACTTTTAGAAATCAATGTTTCAGTCCACAAATTGTTGTCCATTATAAGCTTGCTCTATTACTTTATGGATTGGAGAAGCTTGGAGTCTTTAATGTCACAGCTAGAGTTAAATGACGTACTATAATCTGAGTGCAACTTTATCAGACATGCAACAGGCCACTGTGGCAGCCACATGGCAAGAACATTGTAAACCTATGCATAATGCACAACCATTGCTGTGCAGATTTACAGTGAATTCGACCAGAACATTATTTGATTTTCTGGACGTAAAATGGTTTGCACGTTTTTGCCTAATGATGATGATAAAGACTTTTGATTACCATTAGACCAAATTGGTCTGCAGGGCCCAACAAAGTGTGTAGACAATGCTGTTTAAATCATTTCTATGACGTGTGATTTGATAGTTTTTGTTGCTGATGCAAACCTCTATAATCTTAGCTTCTTTCCAGCTGAAGTACCTCAGTAATTCATGAATTCTTATCAACAGAAGTTACTAAGAAAAGCAGTAAGTTAAAAACATATCAACATCATATAAATAAAATGGTTTTACAGGATTCCACTGTTCAAAAATTTAAAAAGTAACTTATTTTGATCCTTTCAGTTTGAAATTACACAAGTTACTGATGTTTATTTTTTATGGTTATAAGCTGTCTTATCGTGAGTGGATATTATAATCTTAGCTTCTTTCCAGCTGAAGCACCTTAGTAATTCATGAATTCTTATCAACAGAAGTTACTAAGAAAAGCGGTAAGTTAAAAACATATCAACATCATATAAATAATATGGTTTTACAGGAATCCACTGTTCAAAAATTTAAAGAGTAACTTATTTTGATCCTTTCAGTTTGAAATTACACAAGTTACTGATGTTTATTTTTTATGGTTATAAGCTGTCTTATCGTGAGTGGATATTATTTTGATTTTTGTCTTTTGTTTGGGAGGGTCAGGAACAGATTTTATTTTGTTTTTTGTTTTTGGAGGTTAATCTGCTTATATGTTTTAAACCTGGTGCTCATAGTTACAACAATAAACTTCATTTTATTTTAGATTTCAAACACCAGTAAGCTTTCCTTACAGGCTACCTGAATTTCAGAATGTTTTGAACCCTCTAAACTGGGTTTTAGTTCAATGGAAAGATCATAACCTATTTTCTTGCGAAGTGAAGTTCTAACATGCACCATTATGAACTCCTTCCGTGTGAACTGCCCTCCACCCATACAAAGTAAATTCAAAAGAATCAAACTTGCTACAAAATACAAGAGTTCATATTTAGACTAAACCTTAATTCTTTAAACAAGTTTATATTGTCTGATGCTGTAGCATTCAGAACTAAAAGCATAACCCATGAGTTATCTGAATCACAAGGAAATCATGAGCCTCCAACAACAAAGCAGCAAGCTGCGTGGTTAGTAATGTTCATGCTATCAATTATGTGCCTGTTTGTATAAGTAGATACTTTGAGATCTGTGAACAACATTTACAACAACTGGGTATTTATACACTGTTTTCCTCGGGTCCCCGTTATGTCTATGATGGTGTCCACATTAGGTCACTTCATGAATAGTTCCAATCAAGAGTGTTCTTGAATACAACTGAAATTAACCAATATCAAGGGCATTGCGGCTTCACCTGCTTGTTTTACCACTTCTAACAATGGTGGAACCCTCCACCAGTGATTGCATAAATGTAACTTAATTTCTCGTAATTTCAGACTTTCAGTTTGAATCTACTTCAATTAACAGTTATGAGTTTCAGCAATGAAACCAAGTAAAGGATTAAAGAAGTCAAAACCAATGTGAGAAGAGAGATTTGTCTTTTATTAACTTATATAGAGAGACATATTGCTTTCAAATCACAATTTAAAATTGAATTTCACAGTTATAGATTAATTTAAGGAACCTTTTCATATCATGTATCCAAGAGTTCAAGGTTGAATCTCAATCTCAACCCTATGCTTGATATTTTCGTCTTCTATATGTCTTAATCTCTCAGGTCTATGCATAAGCATAGGGTGATGGGAATATTCAAGTGTTAAATGAAACCAGATATAACATCTGGTTGTGTTTTTAAATGGTCATACGTATAGATTTAAAGAGTGTAATGGGGTAAACAGTTTATATGATTTTTTCATTGTATAACATTGGAGTTGTTATTAAATGGTCATAAGTATAGATCTTTAAGAGTGTAATGGGATACACAATTTATATGTTTTATTTGCTTATTTATGGATGTTGGGTACTAATTTTTTTGAAAAGTCATGACATGTTTTTGTAATACCTTGAAAAGACAAATGTTATTAGTACTCTATTTAATATATTATATGAATACATCTTGTTATAGTAGTAACATATTATTATAGGTATCAACATGACTATTAACACCTTATAAAGAAATTTATTTTCATAATTTATGATTTAAGACAATAATGAGCACTCTTATTTTAAAATAGGAAGACTGAACTATATAAGAAATCATACCAATTTCATGCTTCTTTGTATTATTAGTTTAGAAACAAGGATTGCAACCAATGGCCTTCATTATTCTTATTGTTTACATAATATATATTTTTTATTTTTGAGTAGCATGCAAATGAGAATGACAGTGATATTAAAAATGAATTTGAGAGATTTACTGTAGAGATAGTAGTGAATGCCAAGCTTGTTTTGTTGATGATATGTAATAGATTATTGCGTCTTATATTAAATTCTTAGGTAATTAATATTATTTACTTGAGTAAATTAAGAGATAAGAGAATATATCATCCCCTTGATTGATGAGAGTGTATGCCACCTCTACTTTAGTCACTTCTTCTCTAATGGTAGTTTGGGGCCACATCTTCCTAATCAAGATGAGTTTTCTTGACATAACCATTCAAAATCTTGCATTTTGAGTTAGACCTCTAGTTCGCTAAGACGCATTCAACCTCTTTGGGACACTGTCATCTTAGCTCATGAATCACAAAGCCTATATATATAGTCTATTTCTTTGAATCAAAAAGCCTATATATGTAGTCAATTTCTTTGTTTAATACACCATTGAGAACATATATTGAAATCATGTTATTTTAATATCTTTTACATAATGAATTAGTGTCTCATTGATTTTTCGTTTATTTTTAGGCAAAACATATATATTTTAATGTTTTTTTATTTTCACCTATAACTTAGTATAATCATTTAGTTGGTTATTTTCTTTATGTCTCTGGCATGAGTTTTACTTAGTTTTCCTTGTGGATGGATTGTAGTTTGATGATCTATGGAATATGTCATTATTCTTACATTCTTCATTACCAATTTCTAAACTCAATGTTTGTGATTGTTAGTGGTTAGAGCCCATGCCATTTTGATTGGAATTTGTGAACAATTGTCTCTTATATCAAACAAAGGAGGACTAACTTTGGATTATTCATGTCACATGATACACTTACATTATTATTAAGCTCAATGATCACATAACAAAATTTTGGTTTGATATCTTCAAAACAAACTATATTTTTTGTAGTACGAAGTATATCATTATTAAGCCAACATCTACCCATAAATTGCATACCAACACTATGTTGTTGGACAACACACAATAGTATTGCATTGTTTGTATGATCATCATCATTTTTGAGTGATTTTTTACTCTTGATACATATAGATACATATCTTGTTATAGTTTTAGTAACATTATATTATAGTAATTATCATGTGCATAACATCATATAACTCATTACGTTGAGAGACATTCTACAATGTCATTATGCACCATCATGTTGTGACCATGTATATAAATAAAGTTAGAGCCAACACTTATTCATAAAAATCAAAACCATAGCTCTTAAGTAAATAAAATAGTGATATTTATTGGATATCATTTTTAAACCCATAAACAACTTAGATATATTTTATATTTATTTACAATACTAGACAACCTTGTATAGGTATCTTAAATATGTCTATCTAAAAATGTTTAAGAGTTATTTTATTTAACATTAGAATTAATTTATTTACCACATACAAAGACACATAAATTTAATTTTTAGTTAAGAATTGTTTTGCTAGGAAAAGTAAAATGTATAACCTTATATGTGTGCATGGTTATTTTCATTCAACTATAATGAATTCAAATTTTAATTAAAAAAATATTATTTAGTAAATAACTATTCACTTTAGTCAATAAAATGGTAGACAATACCCGTGAAATAACGATATGATTAAAAATATAATTAAGATAATATTGTAGTATAGCAAAATATTTATAGATTTATAGATTTTATTTAAATTAGAAAGAATTTGTGGTAGACACAAATATTAGAAATCTAATGACAAAAGCAATTTGTGTTGTTTTGTTTAGTTGCTTTTTTTTATAATTTATTTCTAGTTGCCTAATATAGATACTAAGTACTAAAAAAAGCTCATAACATGTTTTTTAATATTTTGATAAGACAAATCTTATGAGTATACTATTTAGTGTATTATATGAGTGCATCTTGTTATACTATTTAGTGTATTATATGAGTGCATCTTGTTACAGTAATACCATAATATTATGATTATTAAAATGATTATGATATCATATAAATAAATTTATTTGAAGAAGCTTTAAGGTTTGGGTGTCTTGTCTCTCTTTGTTTGTTTCTTGTTTTTGTTTGTTAGGTAGGTTGAGATTGTTCTCTTGTGATCATTTTGTTGTAATCTTGTTTATTAACTAGTTGTAAAGGGTTATAGGCCCCCTTCAAAACCTCTTTTACTTATATAATAAAAAATATCATATAAAGAAATGTATTTTGATAGTTATGATTTTAAACAATAATGAACACTCTTATTGTAAGTAGGAAGACTAAACCATACAAGAAATCATACCAATTTCATGCTACTTTAAAGTATTAGTTTAGAGAAAAAGGATTGTTGCCATTAGTCCTCATTTTCCTTTTGTTTACATAGTATGCATCTTTTATTTTTTAGTGGTATGTAAATGAGAATTGGGTGACATTGAAAATGAATTGTTAGATTTAATCTAAAGATAGAAGTGAATTTCAAGATTGTTTTGTCGATGATGTGTAATAATTTATTAATATTATCTACTTGGATAAATTAAGAAATAAAAGTATATGTCATCTCCTTTATTCATGAGAGGGTATACCACTTGTACTATTTTGCTTCTTACCAGACAATAGTTTAATGCCACATCTCTCTCATCAAGATGAGCTCTCATGATATCACTACTTGTACATATTGAGTTAAACTACAGTTCATTGGGGCTCATTCAACCTATTTGGAACACTTGGCATCTTAGCTCATACATCCCAAATCCTACATATGTTGTCAATTTCTTTTCATACACTCTTGAATACATATATTGAAATCATGTTATTGTAATATTGTTTACATACTTAATTAGTGAATTAGTGTCAATATGTATTTACTTTAAACAAAATAAATTATTTTTTAAAACATTTTTAAATTTTTTTTTAAAAAATCACCTATTACTCAATATAATCTTTTTGTTGGTTATTTTTTGAATCTCAATCATTTTTTTTATTTCTCGACATTTGTTAGTTTGACGATTCTTGGATTTGTGGAATATTTAATTATTCTTACATTTTATATAACCAAATTTTAATCTCAACCATTGTGATTTTCTATGGTTAGAATTTGTGAATGAATGTCAATTGTAATAGATAGGACAAACTTTGGATTGTTCATGTCCCATGATACACTTGCATTATTATTAAACTTGTTGACACAAATTGATAAGTTAAATGGTTTAGTATCTTCAAAATGGACTATATTTTTTTTTAGTACCAAGTGCCCCATTAACTCTATCCATATATTGCAAACCAATAGTATGTGTTGGATAGCACATAGTAGTATTGCATTCCCTTTATGATCAACATCATCCTCGTGTGATTTTGTACACCTAAATATAGATATATGTCTTGTTATAGTTTGTAACAATATATCATAGTTATTAACATGATCATTACATCATATCTCATTACATTGAGAGGCATTCATTAGTAAAATAGAGCTAACATTATTTAAGAAAAAACTAAAACTATAAAATTAAAAGCATGGCTCTTAAGTAAATAAAATACCTCCAAAATAATTTCTTGGATATCCTTTTTTAACTCATATACAACATAAATTATATTTTATATTTTTTAATATAACTAGAAATAAACTAGTATATGTATCTTTAATACATCTATCTAAAAACATTGAGAAATATAAGTGTAGAACTATTTTATTTATTAAAAGTTATTATATCTAACTTTAGAACTATTTTTATTTTTATCTTTGATCCGTAAGGTGATAATTTTATAGATAATGAAGAAATTTACAACCATCTGCTAGGCAGGAGATATACCAGAGATAACCAACAGCCAGCCAAAAGATGAGCAAAAGTGGAGAAACAACAGCTCCATACAGTCCCAAGAGAGAAACGAGATAAAGAAATAGTTACATCAGCCTAACCACCAAAAACAAGAGCAAAAAACCAGTATCTCAAGTTCGAAACAACCGAAATTTACAAGCAAGAACCAGTAGAGGACATACAGACAACAACGACCGCCATACGATTTCACCAGAAACCATTTAACTCTGCAAAACCTATGAACCCTTCCACCCATTCCAACCCTTCCACCGGCACCAGCTTCAATTTGCGCTTCAGGAAATCTACCGCCACGTCTGCAATCTTTCGGTGCCTTGCTAATGCGGGCCCTTTGAGATCCAGGAGAAATGGAAAGACTTTGACAGCTTCATCAGACTCCCATAAAGAAGCTAGGTCTGCAGGACGCGGAATACCCTTACCGATAAAGGCCGCCTTCAAAGTCGTTTTGAGGCCGCCAAGCAAATCGTCCCGGAACAAGCGAACCATCAAAACCCTGGCCTCATCCTTCGGGGTGCTAAGGTCCAGGAGCACAGCAAGAAAACGGGACGAAATGTGCGCATTATCACGGGCAAATTCATTTCTTGTTAAGTTCCCTTTGCCAAGGACCATCTTCACAGCAGCAACTGATGTCGGGTCATCTTCGAGCAAGATACGCTTCAACCGCTAATCCGTGACCTCGCGAAAGGCGATTTGCCTCTCCTTTGCCACTAAGGAAACGGGCGTGTCGATGCTGAAGGCTTCCAAACCTTCCGCCGAAATGAGAATGGTGAACTTCGACTTCGACAGTCTATCCATTAGCGAAAACTTGACAGTCAACCCTGCAATAAAAATACAGAAGACAAACCGAAATGCAAACCCATACTTAAGAAATAACTTCATTAGCATAATAAATAGCCCGAATAATGATCAGTCAGGCTTTGCATACGGAACAGAATAATGGTGAAGCAAAAATGATCTCGGCATGAGTTAAAATACGGCCTCCGTCCATCCAACTTAGAACCATAAACGAAGCAATAAATGGGAATTCCCACTCGACACGTTCGCAATCAAAACAAGGAAAGTCGAGCCCGACGTGTAACACTGACGGCGCCGTGGAGGCAAGGCCAAACATACCGCCAAGCCATCTCCAAAATTCTTGACAAACTTAGACAACCAATACACCAAGCAAGGAACACCAGAAAACGACCGAATAAAGATGATATGATGTGGCAAGAATACACCAAGTGCGAAGACATCAAAACTGTCCTGTCTGCCACCTCACGTCCACCCTGAACACCCAATGTCTGAGTGAGGTGCCAGGGGGATCCCACCCATCCACCCACAACTTTAGAACTATTTTATTCCCTACATATAAGGACATATAAATTTTAATTTTTAGTTAAGAATTATTTTACTAGCCCAATAAAATGTATCTCTATATGTGTGTGTGTTACTTTCATTTAAATATAATGAATTATAATGTCGTAAAATTGCACCCCTTGCAATTTCACATACATTCTTGTATCTGCTTTAGTGTCCATTCCCTTAGCATCTTGTGTAGGCTCATTTTAGCCCCTGCATCATCCATTTTTCCTTCTCAAGATGCTCTGAACCCCTTTTCAACAGCTACCTTCATGCGTCAGCTTTGCATCAAACCTTGTGTGTTTCTCATTTGCATTGTTTTGCAGCATGATGTGTCCGGACACTAGCGCGTCACATAGACGTTTGTGCGCCATGCTAGCATCCTATGATGTTTCAATGTTCAAACGACCATTTTTGTGCATGTTTTCCACTTGTCACCTCCTTTGGTCGGTGGTAACGGCTTGAGATGCCTTGTAACCACCCGGGAAGCTTCTTTCCCCTCTTTAAAAGTAATCCTTTCAACTCATTTTTCCTTCTAGCTTCACTCTAATTTCTCTCTAGCTTTGGCTCCTTGGGTACCTTGAACTCTCACATCCTTACAAAACCTTTTGCAACACTCTTGGCTCTAGCAGCTATTCTAGTCTCCCTCTATGGCTTCCTTAAGCCTTGTAGCTACATCTCCCTTTTCTTGTGCTTGCGAGCATCCTAGGATTCCATATCCCCTATCAATTGCATCCTTATTTTGTGATACGAGTTCTCCTCCCCAAGCGGGGATTTCTTTTATCACTCATACTTGGTGGTGTGGGTTCTACTCTTGAACTGAGTTTTTCTTTCACCACACACTTTGTCAATTCCAGTTCATCTCTCTCTCTATCCTTTTGGCTATCCATGGAGGTGGGAACACCAAAACAGGGGTTTGACTGAAGCAAACCCCTATACAACCCCAACACTTTCTCCAAATATTATGCATGTAGGTATTGAAGAAACTCATTTGTTGGAGGCTCCATTACTTGGGTTTTTGTGAGCTTCTTCTATCTCTTATTCTCTTAATTTATCATTTGTACCTCACTTTATTTCAGTCTTGTTACATTTTGTGATTTTCCCACATTTTGTAAGTTCTTAGTGATCTGATTGCTAGTAGTCACTTTGTCATTTTATGTGATAAATTCACTTTCTGGTCCGTACAAGACGCCAACATGCCTCTAGGATGCCAACGTGTCGCATTTCCGTCTGTATCCCGTGCTAACGTCCTTGGCCAAGAGCTTTTTAGTTTGTCCGAGAAATCTTCATGACCGGCTCTTTCTGATTCTAGAACTCTCACTTTGTTCCTTGAGGTAGTTTAGGGAAATTCGCCCTGTGAAACTCTCTAAATGAAGATAACTCATGAGTAGTGAATCCCCCTTCTCTACATTTTGGTGAACCCGACATGAAGAGGAACGTTTTTTCAAAAACTAGGAATTTATTTACCCCTACTTGGTGAGGTCATAACTTTTGACTCAATGCTCAGAATTCAAAATTGTTTGCACCATTGAAAAGGTCTCCAAGAGAGCTAGTTCAATCCATAAAATATTATGCCTTCAACTATCAAATTTTAGGGACTGGCGCAAGTTCCAACCTCAAATTCCACTCCGAAGACCTCTAAAATGCAAATTACTAGAACCTAGAAAATACCGAAAAAAATAGAAAATCTAGATTTTCGGTTTTTTTAAAGTCCTGTCACAAAAATGAATTTAGTTTCCTCTTTTGTGAGTTAAGTATCTAATTATGTTAAAAATGTTAATGATGTTCCATTTCATGCAAATGATAGTGACTTGGCTTTGCACATGTGACTTGGTATCTTTGATCCTTCTCATGAGATTCCTCTTGCTTTGAAGGATATCTTGTTGCAGGAAGATGAAATCATCGATACCTTTCTTAATGTTACTTTACCTTCTATTCATTCCAATGCACTCTCTTCTAGAGACGTTGCATTCGTGAATGATGAATCTCCCTTTCATTATGATGCACTCTCTTCTAGAGACGTGTTCATGAGTGATGAATCTCATCTTTGTTTTGATGCGCTCTCTCCTATAGATGATGCATTAGCGAATGATGAATCTCTTTCCACATCTGATCCTACCCAGATCAATGTTGAGAATGTTTCTTCAAATAATTATTCCACTAATTGTGATGATTCTGTAAATGTAATCTATGTCTCTGCTGCCCCTCAAAGGCCTAAGAGATATGTCATTTACATAACTACTGCTAGTCCTTCTCCTAAAAGGATTTGTTCTATTAATAGTGTTCCATCTGGGAATGATTCTCCTAATCTTTCTATGGCTCCCTCTTATAGAGCGATAGACCATACTTATGAAAATAGAATGAATAAACAACCACGCCTTCTTCAAACTCCTAAACCTACAACTAAAGCACCCAGTGATTATGATCTTGTCAAGCAACTTTAAGTTACTCCGGCAAAGATCTCATTGCGGGACTTGCTTTAGTCTGCTCTGGTTTATCAACATATGCTTCAAGAAGCCTTGCAAAAGATCCTCTTTCCTTCCTCTGCTAGGCCGATGGATGCTAATGCATTGATGACTCATATTCGTGCGGATCCACCGAATATCACGTTCTATCCACAGGAACTTCCGCCCTCGGATGTGTAGAAGCAAGCAGATCCTCTAATGATCATAGTTAACATTAATAATATCGGCATTAGATGTACTCTCATTGACTTTGGTTCAACACTCAATGTATGTAGCATTGATCTATTGCCTAAGATTAATATTGATTCATCTTCTCTTAATGCTTCTTATGTTGACATTTGTGGGTTTGATAATGTCGGTCGATGAGCCCTAGGCACGATAGTCTTGCCTGAGGTTGGGACCCGTTACCGTACCCACCCTTGTATATGTTATGTCAAAAAAGTTACCATACAATCTCCTTCTCGGTAGACTGTGGATTCATGCTATGGGAGTAGTCCTATCTACCTTGCATAAATCTATTAAGTTCATTTAAAATAATCGAGTAGTCACAGTCAAGGCTGACCCTGAGGCTATGCACTTATGTGAGATGGTAGCTTCCTATCAAGCTTCAGTTGTGCCTACTCTTATTCCTTCAGTGTCTTCCAATGTGTCAATATTTAGTCCAGCAGTACCTACTACAAAGTATACTCTTGAGATAGATGTCCCCGAAGAAGATCCTTTTGAAGCAAGAAATCTTAAGTTTTCTCCTTCTACCTCTTCTCAAGAGAATGCATGTCTTGGTGATGATTGGGGTTCTCTAGGTCTACTTTACATATTCCTTCAATGGGGAACATAAATTCGACCTGATCCACTAAATCCTTCCAATAACATCATCCAAACCTACTATCGAATATGGTTACTCTCCTGTATTGTAGGGTAATGCACGAGCAATAGTTGTAATATCCTTAATGTCGATCCTCCTCCTTTTGAGGAAGATGATTACACTTCTGCTAAAGAGGATAATGTTGGTAGTCCTATTAATAAGGATGATGGTGATCCCATAGAGGAGCATAATCCCCATTGCTAGAATAATGCTCTCTATGAAGATCCTCCTTAAGATTTGCAAACACGTTATGGCCTTGGCTTTAGGCTTGCCTCTAAATATGGTTATGGGCGTAAAGGTTGTGGGCGTAACGAACAAGGCATTTAGGTCCCTATAGAATTCACACCCCGTAAGCGCAATTTGGGGCTTGGTTGCTCGAATGAACAATCTAAACGGAAGCCATGGTTGAGTGACATGAATTCTTCTCAACCTCATTCTGTTGAAAAGATTCATCCTTCATTGTCTTTTATCTTTCTGCCTTCTTGTGAGTAGTCAAGTCTTTCTCCATAAGAGAAAGGGTTGCTTCCTGCTCCCCATTCTCTATGTGAGCAAGAGCGTATTTTGCTGCTACTTTTAAAATCCCACTTGATTACTCTTTTGTCTCCTACACGTAAGAAATTTCACAAGCATGATAAAGAAAAACATCCTTTCTATGCACACCATCGAGTGCCTGGCCATTCCACTAGTGAATGTAAGGCCTTGAAGGATAAAATACAACAACATTGTCATTCCGGTGCCATCAAACTCCCATTTTATTGATACACCCACCTTTTCTTCGCATGACAAGTGATATTGAGGTTTAGCTCTATCCAATATTTTCTAAATATCTTGCATGGTTCTCCTCCCCTAGATGTTGATGGCAATGATAACTTGTTATGGAGATGTGTGTCCTTCTAAGGACCCCCTCTCTTCTTTATGTCTTTCAAATAGTGTGTCCCATGAGTGGACCCCTCTTCTTTTGAAGGGTTCCCAAGGGACCCCTTTGAAAGCCTTCTAACTTTTTGATGGTTTGTATGACTGTCTGCTTATTTTCCTGTGTGATTGCTTTGTTTTTGGACATGCTTTATCTACAGGTAAACATGTCACTTTGCAGATACGCCTTTGAAGCTACTTTCCAATTTGACTTTGCGAAGACTCCTCCTTTGGTTTTCCTCCATGAAAGAGATCTTGGGGGACACCTCCTTGCAGATCTACAAGCCTGTAAGGCACTTTCATCTAGGTTTCGTGAGAGATCTTGGGGGATACCTTCTTACAGGTCTGCGGGCCTGTAAGGCGCATACTTCATGGGGCTTCCTTCATGTGAGAGATCTTGGGGGCTGCCTCCTTGCAAGTCTGCAGCCCTATAAAAGCTTTCATCCTTCGGGATTTCTCCATTGTTGGTCTGCGGGCCTTTGGTGCACTTTGTTCAAACCTCCTCAAGAGAGAATACATGTGGAGTCGTATGTCTTGGAATTTTCATTCCTCCTTGCCCTCTCATTGAGCCTTTCTCTTCTCTTTCCAATTGTGTATGCCAAATCGAAGATTTGCATCTTCTTCATCCTAAGTATATGCTCTTTCTCTCTTCAACATTGGTTGCTTCCTTGACTTTTGGGTGTATGCTTCTCTTGAAGTGATCAATCCTTACATTCTTCTCTTCATTTTAGAATTCTCCTCTGTGTTACTGTTCTTAATTTGGGAGCGACACATAGTATTGAGACAAATTTTTACATCGAGGTCTCTTTCACTTTGCTGACTCAAATCCTTTAATTTTTTATGTTCTAACATTATTGTCTGGTGCAGGTTTTCCTTGTCTAATTTGTTTGTTTTGCAGGTTTTCAGCCTAGGGGCATGCTTTTGTGGTTCGAAGAGTTATCTACTTCCTCTATAGTATCCTTTTTGCGTAATGATGTTATTTATGTTTAGTAGATTTCCTTTAGCATGCATATTAGCATAGATTCATATGCCTACTAAAGTGGGGGCAAAATGTAATGCCATAAAATTGCAATTTGAATACTTACATGATATCAACACAAAAACCCTAATTCTTCTTGGAGATGCTTGAAAACTTGAAAACCATCAAATTTTTGTACTCCAAATTTCTTTTATGATTTTAAATTCAAAAATCATGGCTTTGTAATGGAGAAAAGACCTTTGGATTCGTTAGGTGAGCATTGTACTTTTTCCATTAGTACTCATATGCGTGAACAAAGAGTTCACACAAACCAATCTACAAGTTCAAATTTTGGCCGTTGATCTTCAAGTGGCATGGGTAAATCAATGGCTCTTGTGAAGTCAAAAAATCTAAAAATATCTAACCCAGCCCTTCTCAAATGTTAAAGAATAGACAAGCAAATGTCATCAACCCACATATCGCTTTCTCACAATACTGCAAGCTCACCCCCTTGGAGTCTTTGCAAGCACACGAGACAAAGGAACATTACAGGGAGGAATTTACTTGAGATCATTAGGCCATGCAAACCAATAGGAGACATAGAAAGCATAAAGGAATGAAAATCCAAAGACACGTTTCATTCTCTCATGTGCTTGCAAGGTCCATCCCCTAGTAGAAACAAGAGCTCGTAGGGAAGAGAAATGTCACAAGGAGAGGCTTTCTAGCTAAATGGACTACCGGTGTGGTCATCCCCTTACATAAAAGTGGGGATATCAATAATCCTTCTAACTACTATACTATCATGGTCAATCCGCTTCTTGGTAAACTATATGGGAGCATGTTAGAACGCATAATCAATAATTGGGCCGAAAAAGAAGGTAAAAGGGAAAAAGGGCAAGTTGGTCTCAGGCCAAGGCATTCCACCATAGATCACTGCATCACACTTAGGAACTTCATTGAAAATTTTTGGGACACTCAAGGGGGTGAAGCTTTTTGTTGTTTCATTGATTTCAAAAAATCCTTTGACACGGTGCCTAGGGAAAAACTTTGGAACAAAATGGAGGAACTTGGAATTCTTGATGAACTTAGAGCGGTAGTTCATAAACTCTATGAGCAAGTTAGAGCTCAAATCAGAACAAAATATGGTATGTTTGAATGCTTTGGTAGTGACATTGGGGTCAAGAAAGGTTTTCCCCTATCTCCCACTCTATTTGGCTTATATATTGATAAGATTGTAGAATGGTTAAACAAAACTAATGGAGAGGGTATTCAACTTGCTAGTTATGGTGAAGTTACTTTTATATGTTGATGATCTTATCCTAATTGCAAAATCTGCACTTGGTTTGAGAGATCATTTAAAGGCTCTTAAGGTCTTTTTCCAAGAGGTTGGGATGCAAGTTAACACCATAAAAACCAAAGTCATGATTTTCTCTTTGAAAAGGAAGAAGCAACAGATTAATTTCATTTTTTAGGGCAACTCTTTAGAGGTGGTGGAAGAATACAAGTATTTGGGTATTGATTTTCATAATAGGCTTAGTTGGGAGACTTGTAGAGTGAAAAGGATTCAAGGTGGTTGGAGGGTATCTTACTTATTGCAAAAAAGATGTAGGAAAGTAGAGTTATGGGACTGGAAAACCAAGTAAACCCTTTTTGGTTTTTTGGCGGCATCGGTTTTCCTCTATGGTTGTGAGGTTTGGGGGGTAGCATGTCAAACCACAAGTGGAGGCAAGTTGTAAGAATTCAAAATAATTTAATCACTACTAGCATCAAAGTCAAATCTTTGGTTCCATACAAGATTCTTTTGGTTGAAGTTGGTGTGTTCACGTTGGATGCATTTGCAATCATTCAGTTAATAAGTTACTTAAAAAAATTTGAGAACATGAATACACATCGCTGGCCCAAAATGGTTGTTGGAGAGGAGCTAAACCATAGAAAGAAGACCTGGATGAAGAAAAATAACAAGTGGTTGAGCAAGTGGAACATTAAACTACATGAGTGGCCCAACACTAATGTTGAGATAAAAAAAATTGTGCTAGAAAATTTTAGGACTATTATGTGGACTAAGCAGGTTGGTCGTAAAAGGGCACATTATATCCAACAGTTCAACCCCATGTGGGAGCACAATGAGAAAGACTACCTAAGGATTGCAATTAAAGGAAAGGCTAGGCTTCTAGTCGCTCAATTAAGAACTAGGTCACACCATCTTAGATGTGAGACAAGTAGATGGGTTGTCCCTAAGGAAGCCTGGGAGCAAAGAACTTTTTTTTTTTGCAACAAAGGGTTCATTGAGACTGAATGACACTTCATCATTGAGTTTACTACTTATGATGATATATGTATCCAGTATGAAGACAATTTGAAGGTGGATAATCTAAATGAGCTTTTTAAGGAGACAAGGCTCCTCAAAATTGTCGGCTTCTTGATCAAGATCTATAATAGGAGAGCAAACATGGAAAAGAACTTGAAAATGGTTAAAGATTCAACGCTTGGTCCCATAGGATGATGGTCTCGTGGAAGTCATTAAAAATCATTCATTAATTCATTCAATAAGAAGCGACCGAGGAGATTAGAACTCCAAAAAGGTAAGCCACATGTCAATTCCCCACATCTGTGCAAGGTCACCCCAATAGGAGAATTTAGAACTCGTGAGGTAAGAAAAGGGCACGAGACAAATAGGAATAGGCCATGTAGCACCAGCTACGAGGAAAGTGGAACCAACAAATGAGTGCAGGAGGACATAAATTAAGTTATCATTTAAGAACATGCACAAAAGTTGTTTAGGAGTTGCTAGGAAGTGTGGTTGGTAACACAGGGCCTTAAGTCGATATATAAATAAGAAGGGGTTCGTTACCGAATGTTGGGGGATACATGAAGACACAAATTAAAATATTTTGATGGGACAAACCAGTCAACAACAAAACATAATGTAAAGTCTCAAACCTTGGGGAAATTAAAGTAGGGGTTTAGGTTTTTGGAAACATTTACAAATATGGATACAAAAACCCTAGAATTTCAAAGCACTCCATCACTTTGAGGGGATTCTGTATACCCTAAACTTATCCTCTTCATTTAAAATTTGGGGAATTTCATTCTAAATTATTCTTTCATAAATATGATTATCTATTTGATCATCTAAAAGGAGAGAATTAAAGAATTCAACCATTGTATCACCAATTCCAACATCGTTCATAATCCTAGCACCATTGACCTTGATTTCTTCAATTTCATTTGTTGATGCTTTAAGGTGGTGAGGTAGAAGAATTTAGTATTCCAATCTCCACATTTTAACCACGTAACCCTCAACCTTTTCTTTTAGTAGTCCTCTAGAAATAATTGGGTGGAGGTCAATCGAGAGGGCATTTTCTTGCTTCAATAAGTCCTCTTAAAGCCCTTTCCTAAAAATCCTTTTGAATGAGGTCTAGTTTTCTTTTGATTTCATTTTATCTAGAAATATATGGCCAAAGGAATTTCTATTCCATTCCTAAATTTTAATCTTAATGTTAGCCAACTTTTTGGAAACCTTATACATAATCAACCTTCAACCCTAATGATCCACCACTTTGTAATTTTTCTTTCAATATCATAATGAAGGGTCCACATTTTCTCAAATCTAAATTGAATTTTTTTCTCCTCAAAAGAGATTCAATAAAAAACACAATTGGGAGATGGTCTGGACCAATTCTAGAAAGAGAGAAGACAGAACAAGATTATAGAGACAACTATTAAAAAAAGATGATGGTCCTATCCAATCTCACTTGAATGAGTGAAGGAACAATACCTATTAGACCAGTTAAAATAAGCACCCTATAGATCTAGGTCAATCAAGCTTGCTCATTTAATTTTGCAAAATGTCCCCTAGTATCACAAAAGAATTGGGATCCTCCCAATTTATCCTTTTCCTTTAAAGGAGTACTAAAATATTTCCTCAATAGCCACATTCTATCAAGACTATTCACTCTAGAATGTTCCTCAAATTGTTCTATAATATATTCCTTGTAGTAAGAGTGTTCAAAGCATACACATTAGAATAATTCCAATATTTATCATCCCTTATGCAACAAAAACTAGTAGCAACATGCAAGCAATCATCATAAAGGACCTCACCCATCACCGCTTCGAGGTTCTAAAACATATCAATACCACAAAAGGCGCCCACAACATTAACTCCATAGAGCCCACAATCCTTGAAAAATATGTTCTTCATCTTAGTCAACTTCTCAATAGGCATCTTAGTTTCTTGGATAAGTAAAATATTTGGTTTGTGTTCCCTAAATAGATTAGCTAGGATCTCATTTCGAGAGGTGATTTTCATTTCTTAATAGGGGGATTTATTTTCAAGTACAAGTATGTGATATTAGAGTAATCATGCATTAGCTAATAATTAATTAACCTTTAATTAATTATTATTCTAATTTATTCTCATGCACTTAAGCTAGACTTAGGAGTTTTTTATTAAGTTAACTTAGTGATTTTCTATGTTAACTGAAGTGAGCTATTATTAGATCATTCTATCTCATCGCATGTGATGTTGACACTTGTCCTGATCTAATCCCTTTACGTTTTAGGGTTGCTTCTATATAGCATGCAACCCTCATTGTATTAACTCTAGAGATTACTATTGTGTTCTCTTGAACTCTCAACCTTTGAGGACTTTTTTCCTTCCTTGAAGATTCTTGAGGTTCATTCTATAGTTTTTTCTTGTTGAAGAATATTGCACATATTGTTTATAGATCTCTTGCGTGGAAGGTGTCTTTGTTCGTTGTTTTATCCTATGACTTGTGGTTTTGTGTTTTTTCACAATTCTAACATGGTATCAAAGCCTCGATTCAGCGAACCCCTTCCTGATTTATGAGTTTTTTTCTTCAAGGGTTACTAGCTTTAGATCTAGAATTCCCTTTACTTTTTTTGCAAAGTTTGGAGGTGGGCAATTTTTTGGTGCATTTTGGCATGAAAAAGACCTCATTATTGGATTCAAAACTACCAAGATAGTCATATTTGGCTTTTGTTTGGCTTGATTTGGACTCTTGAGGTCAGATCTGTGAGGGTTTGAAGTGGTTGTTTTTTTCTGGATCTCGAGGGTAGCTACATTTTTGGTGCATTTTGGTGTGAAAAGGACCTCACCATTGGATTCAGGAGGTCAATTCGACGAATTTTAACTATAAATTTTCCTATATTCAGCGTTGGGAGCATCTGAGGCAAAACAAATTTGCACAAGGCCCATACGGCGTTGTGTACAAAAATAAAAAATAAAATAAAAAGTAAAAAACACAAGTCGACATTTTTTTTATAAAAACTATTTTTCCAAATATATATATATATATATATTTGTAGGGTGACTTAATTGTTTGGGGGTTGTGGTTTACAAAGGGCGCCCGCAGGGTACCTTTGACCTTGTGGGCCCCATACCCTGCAGCTACACGACACCCTATGGTCTATCGATGACTATTTTTTGTAGGTCGTCCAAAGGCCAAAGGAACCGCTAGCCATTTCTTTAAAATTGGCACCCTCCCATTAAATTTGTTGGTGCTCTTTCAAACTGTCTTTTACTTTTCTGACCTCTAATTTTTTTCTCCAACATTCATCCAAATTTTTGGCGTCAACCATAGTTTTCCAGCACAATTTTTTTTCCTAGCAAATCGTATAACATATTCTGGAGAATATTTTTCCCGGGACCCAATACTTTTTTTTTCCAGTAGGGGAATATTCCTTGCATATTTCTATTGGCGTCATCATGATGTCATCTGTATGGACACTAACTTCGGCATGACATCAGTGGTATGGACGCTTGTGCAAGGCCCCCAAGACCCCTCTTTGGTCCTAAAGGATCTATTTTTTTCTTTTGGCCATAACTTGGGCATATGATATTGTTTTTTGAAAAACAAGATATCGTTGGAAAGCTAGTTCCGCCAACGTTCTAGTGGTGTGGGTCTCATCACCCATTTTTTCTACTAGTGCATTCTATAGCCTATTGAAGTCAGAGGTGTTGTTTTCAATCTCAAGCTCATAACTTTTGACTAGTTTCTCTATTTTTCACAATTCCAACGATGTTGGAACCATCTGTCAAAGCTCTTCACTTCCATACGTGTACTTTTTCCAAATTGATCTCTAGGTACATTTTATTCAATTTGTGTGTTTTCACACTCTAGTGAATTACTTAGATGTCTTAGCTCTTGGAAAAAATTTGTTTGCATGGGATGACTCATTTTTTGTTGTTTTTCATGTACTTCCAATATTTTGTCCTATTTGGGAATTGTAGGTCCATATTTTTCATGCAAATTCTCTTTTGTACATGCACTGAGATAAAGTTCATTCTAGTGTATACTTTTTGGGGATTTTTCAAATCATGTTGTTCCTTTTGTATTCACACTATGATATAAAGTGCCATGGGGGTTGATGTTTTCCTTTAGTTTTCCATCACACTTTTGTTAAGTGAGTGTTCCTTCCATGACAATAGTGAATTCTAGTGATTATTGCCTCATGCGTGTGTGCCTTAGTTTGCACACCCTTTTATTTACATGTTTTTTCTCCTTCATGAACTTCTTGGTTTCACACAGTTTCAGTGTACTTGTCATGGATCTCCCTTATTTAGCATTATGGGGGGGTTTCTATTGTTGGTGCTAATGCTTCCTTGGTTTCCCGTTGGAGTGATCTATGTATTTAGTTATTGTTCCTTTGCACTTTTGGATGCAGCGTACATCAGTGGTTGGTTACATGCATTTCACTGAGTTGGAGCATTTACCATATGGACATTCTTGCATTATTGTTTTTGGAGGTTCTTCATTTCAGCACTATATTAGTCATCATTCGACAAAATTCTACAACTTCTTCATTCTTCGGAGATGTTCTATATGTTTCTCTCTTTTTGGTACATTGTTTCAGTTGGAGGCTTCTCAGTCCTTCACACCTTGATTTGGAGGCTTCTTTAAGTCCATTCGCCTTTTCTCTATTTTGGAGAGGAGTTTTCTCCCGTTGTGGTTTTCTCCTTTTCTCTAGTTTTAAGAGATCTTTTGTTTGTACATGGGTACCTAACCAGGCCTTGTTTGTTGGGACCCATCATCCATTCTTTTTTAGGGTTTTTAGCTACTCCATAAGGTCATCTTAACGGGGGGTGTTAGAGTAATCATGCATTAGCTAATAATTAATTAACCTTTAATTAATTATTATTATTCTAATTTATTATCATGCACTTAAGCTAAACTTAGGAGTTCTTTATTAAGTTAACTAAGTGATTTTCTATGTTAATTGAAGTGGGCTATTATTAGATCATTTTGTCTCATCACATGTGATGTTGACACTTGTCTTGATCTAATCCATTTACCTTTTAGGGTTGCTCCTATATAGCACTCAATCCTCATTATATTAACTTTGTCCAAATTACTATTTTGTTCTCTTGAACTCTTAACCTTTGAGGAATTTTTGTTTTCCTTGAAGATTCTTGAGGTTTATTTTGTAGCTTTTTCTTGTTGAGGAATATTGCACATATTGTTTGAAAATCTCTTGTGTCGAAGGTGTCTTTGTTCAGTGTTTGATCCTATGGCTCGTGGTTTTGTGGTTTTTACAATTCTTACATGTGATGGTTTGCTACAAACCATCTACAATATCCTTTCTAATATTTCTCTCCTTGGTACTTCTTGTAGACACCCTTCTTGGGTTCTTTGTCTCTAAGCCATACTCCATAGTTTTTGTGTTCGTCATTTGGACCCTTCTATTCAAATATTCTAGGAAGAGCCTTATTATTTTGACCCCTTGTGATTTTTTTTTATTTTCAAGGAGTGGGACTTCAGTCTCAAGCAAAGCATCCTTCACCAAAATTGTCCACATTTTCTCTAAAAAGTGGCTAAAAGTGTTTTCCCCAGAGGGGGATCCTATGAAGTCTTGTAACACATCCTGAAGGGAAGGATTAGATGGTTGTTTTTTTATCAAAGATTGTTTGAGTGGAAAATATCCCCCTTTATCCTTCCAAGGAATAGGAATCCTCACCTAAAATATTCATTACCACCAAATAATTTCCACCATCATGCACATAAGAAAGGGGGGAACGAGGAAAATCCTAATAGCCCCCAAAGCCACATGAAGAGGGGAGTCACCTACCTCATTAACATTGAGATATGTTGACAATCTGTCTTCCTTTTGGGGAAATTGTAACTCGTCCTCCAAAATTGAAACCATTTCCTTTTTCTTACAAACTTTATACATTCTTCTTGGGGGTTGGTTAGTGCATTTTAGCCCAATGCCTAAGTTTCTTGCATTTAAAGCATGCAAAGGGAAACAACTCAAAATCTATAGAATTTTTCCAACACTCAATTTTGAACTTGATGAGGATTGAAGAGGGAAGGACAATTGATTTCTCCACATAAATATAAATCCTTGTGAAAAAAGCATGCTCCTTGAACAAGTCATGCCCAGATCAATGGCCAATAGTTGTCTGAAGGTGAAAGTGATGCCTTTAAAGACCTCTTCATTCCAAAATTCCATTAGCATCCAAGTAACCTTACCTAAATAAGGGCAACATACAATAAACAATGATCCACCAGCTAGGAAATTACAATAAGAATCATAGCAATTTCCATATGACCTTTTATCCTCCACTTCTTTAAATCCCAAGATATAATCGCATCAATATTTGGTCTTGAGCCAAAGAACTTACCTACTAGGAAAGTCTTCATCTTAGAAATTCTTTTGTCAATGATAGAGTCAAGAATATTAATAAAAGAACTCACCTGAATGAGGGCCAGTCTCAACCTCAACCATAGGAGCAAATATTTACCTTTAATTGTAGAACCATTGAGAGACGCCCAGAAAGAAATATTTGGCACTTTATCTGAAGAGACAGGTTACTCAGAGATCATGAGACCCATTGACCAACCAATCAACAATGGATGGCCATCCACACAGGGCCCTGGGTGATAGTATAGGACCGACCTTTTTCATCCACCTAAGAAAAAATCCCCCACATGACATCCCGCCAGGGTCAGGCAGTTTGGGTAGCGAAATTACCACCATATGAACCGTATCATCCTCCAGACCGGTTGGTAGCAACCTTTTGTCATCTTTTAGCCTAGAGCATCACCTTCCAACATCTACATCCTCAACAAATGTTAACCCTAAACCTTCTTCCATTCCTTTGTCTATTGATATGGAAAATGTTATGGTTGATCCATGCCGCACTATTGTTACCTTTGGTGCACATGCAAGAGTTTAGTTATTAGCTTAAATTGAGGTCTTATTGGTGGCTAGTATATCATAGACTTGGTGACACATTAAGTTCTATCATAATTTAGTTGTAGATACTAATTGGTCATTTATCTTTAATTATCCTATCAAAGATTCCTCTAGGAGTGCATTCTTGCGTTTACTTTATTTCAAATTGAAGGAAATATCACCCATTCAAGCATTGGTCTATAATTGTCCATATTTTATTGATGAGTTTATTCCCTTTCTTCTTGATGACAAGTCCCTATCCTCGAGGATTGGTGCATACTCTAGGAATGTGGAGCTACAACTTTGAGATCCAACACATTGATTACTTATATAGAAATATAGTTGGTCTTGTTTTTTGTGTATTTCAGTTACTTGTTTGGTCCCATTTTTTGTTGTGTCAAAATCCCTTACTTCTCTTATTATGTTGTGTTATAATGAAATGAACCTATGACCCAATAAATAAAGCACTATTTGAGCTTGAGATTATGAGTTTCCTTTTGCATCCTCAAGGTCATTGTCTTTATTTAGAACTAGCTCTTATCCTATTTTTATCATGAATTTTTTTAAACATTTCACATTTCTAATCAAAACTCATCAGTCAAAATACATGGTCAAACTCATTTTTCAAAATTCATGCAACTGTTTCAATTTGTCCATTAAAAACTTTATTTTCTAAAGCTTGATAGGGTTGAGTTGTAATACTTTAAAGAAAAAATATTAATCATTTTGGGTATCAATCGTAAGTAATTTAAAAGTCAATACATATATTTTTAAGTTGTCTGAGTTGAGTAGTAAAATGTCATAATTCAAGTATGTACACGTGTTGCATTACAATGTTTTGTATTTATCACTCATTGAAATTTTAACAAAACATATACAAAGTTATGATGTTGATTCATACTTGTAAAAAATGCTCAACTCAAAATAATATTGCATTTCGAGAACTAAAATTTACAATCTGTGGTTTTTAGTTTGACATTTCATATAATCGCAAGTAGACTTCAAGAGTTTGACTTAATGTTAAATTTGGTAAGACTCTAAATGGCATGGCCAATTAAGTTACCCAATAAGAAGGATGCAGAGTTGTAATGGCAATGTGCATTTGTAATATAAAACTGAAAAATTTTGGGGTAAGATCACTGGTGAAAGTCTAGAAGTTTCCTTACAGATTTGTAAGTCACAAAAGTATAACCCAAATTAGTTTTGATAGCTTCATAGTTTTTGTAAACATAGTTTTTTAGCATAAATAAATTTGTATTTTGAGAAAATATAGCCCTTCAACTTAAGATGGTGGAAAAATAAAATATAGATACAAATTTACAATTTGTAAATTATATATTGACTTCACATCCCTATAAATATTTGAACACAAATTTAAAAATCATACACAATGATGTATTTTCTTATGAATTGCCTTCAAAATTCAAAAACAAAGTGGAAAAATGAACTTATAATACATATTTACAAAGATTTGCACAATTCCATTACACTTCCAAAATCCTACCAATACAAAGGGGAAGACAAAAAGTTAGATGTTCACTTTATAAATGAAACTTTGGAGTCCCCATCCACATACACAAAAAACTTGCAAAACTCTCTTTGTACTCATCAACTCCACAAACACTTTTATAAAATATAAAAGAAAACGCAGACTTATGCCATATGCTTTTATAACTTACAAAGTACATTTGTATTTCCATTTCCAAAACTCTGCATCCTCACAACATATATTAAATGGGAGCTTTAAGTTTGGACACCATGAAAGCACTAAGAATAGATAAAATTGATCAGATATCATCCTTGCACTACCATTACGGCCATGAATACACAATGTGGAAGCAAACAAGGCATGTGAACTGCACTAACAACAATGTGGTCCTATGAAACAACGCATAAATGCAATGAAGTTATTGAAAAGGCTTTACAAACATCTTTGCCAGCATGAGCTGTTTTAACAATGAAATGTGGTCTCATGGAACGTACGAAGCACAGCATATGAGCAAATGGATTTGTTAAAATGGTTTTATAAACGTTCAAACAATTACAACTAACGTATGCCAAGCCCAGTTCTACTATGAGAGATTCAAAATTTGGTAGAATGGATATCCCCCAGTCCTTAACTCTTTGTCAAAAAGATTCAGCCTATGACTCGTGCATGTATTGGATTGTAAAACGAATCCGAGTTTGATATAAAAACCTTCCATAAAAAAATTGAACTTCAAAACTGAGTATATTTATGTAAATTCTAAGGACCGGAACATGATATTTGGATGGCTTCAAAGAAGTGTGATTCGACGGTATGGTTATAAGATGAATGAATTTATCAAAAAGATTTAGAAACTTCAAAAAAAAAAAATATTATCATCAATATAGTCAAGGGATATTTAGAGAAGAGTTAAAAATTTCAATGTGTTCTATGATTAAGATGATATTCTGATAACTTCTCTGTTTAGATCGTGGTTCTCCGAGATAATCACATTGAAAATTAATCAGTAAATGGTTAAGACTCTAATTTAAACATGCCTTTGTTTGACAGAACATGAGATAAAAAGTATGAGCATAGTATATATGAACTCGGCAAACCTAAACTTGAAATATTAGCCTTTATTATTGCTCAATATTCCAATGCATTTGAATTTGATGGAAGAGAATATTCAATAATTAGTGGTCATAGAATCTAATCAATCAAATAGCACTTCATTAAGCTAATCAGTTAAGTGGTAGATGCCTTTTGTGGACCTATCATATCACTTGTGCATCACTTTTTATTCATGTCACTATTGAAGACAAAATTTTGTAATGAAATTTTAATGAGATCCAGTACACAATTATTTGGGGCATATTTAATTTATTTTAATATTTGTAAAGCCCCAAAAGAGGTAGTTGAATTGCTATATGCAAAAGGGGAATGATTTTTCAAAAAATTGAAAAGGGAGTGCCCGTGAAGGGCTTTTTTTTTCATTTTATACACGGTAGATGTACAATGGATAGAGATAGAGATTTTGTTCTCTAATTTTTAAGGAATTAAAAGATTTTTTATAAGATTTTGTGTCTCTTAGTCTTCGAGGGGTTTTATGTTGCTCTTATGTTTAGTATGAAATGTATTCTCCTAGTTTTTCTTGTCTGTTTGCGTGAAATACTAAATGTTAAATCTTTATTCATTTACTAATATAGTATGTGCAAAAGTAAGCTTTATTTACTAGATTTAAATCTACATACACTTTTATTTTTCCCTTGATTTTCCTATTTGTGTTTGATGAATCCTAGATGGCCTCCTATGTTTGTCCCACCTAGATTTTTCACAATGATTTTCCTTTTTGTGTGCTTTTGTACTTTTATTTTAAAAGTACAAAATTCGAAATACATTTTTATAAAGTGTATAATATTAGATACAAGGTTTCAATTTTTAATAAGGTAGACTCACCATCTTGAAGAGGGGTTTTCACCCTATAACTATAAAAGTTAGCAAGTACCAATTCACTTACCAACAAGATATCACCCCCACAGCTTTTGCCAAAGTCTTCGCCTGTGTGTATATGCATCAACATAATTAATGATAATCAATATTAGATAAGGAAAGAGGAAAGATACGATCAACCTATAATATTTTGTAATGAGTGTCAACTATCAAGGAAGTAGAGGGAAAAATAAATCATGGCCCTAATTAAAGTCTACATACGTAGCATTGGGTTAAAAGTATATAGAGGCTAAGTGAGTGTAATGGCTAAAGTGGAAGTGTGGATGGCTCAAACACCTAGGGCCAAATGAGTAAGCCAGTGAACACATCATGGCAAGAATTCAGTCTATAGAAAAAGAAAAAGTGGTAGGAGAGAAGGGATGAATGTATGAATGGGGCAATACAGGTATATGAAGGAAGAAGGATTTAGGAAAATCCTTAGCAATCTTAGTGCATAAACCAAATATATTATTAATGAGAGCTATTGATTAATATTGAAACAAAAATTGCACTATAAAATAATAGCATAAAGGCAAGTTGAAAGAAGACTTATGTCATACTTAGAAGAAAAGGAGAACATAGTGGAATAAGCAACAGTGAAAAAGGAAAAGAGAACATAAGATAATGCTACATAAAATGGCAAAGAGTGAAGGATATAAAATCTTGATGGGACACAACACAAAAGTAATAAAAAGAGGTAAAGCTTGGTTCAACATGAAAAGAGAGGATAAGTCCTTAATCCTTTATATCTTTCCCAAGTTTACAAAAGAGATAAAGAAAAACAGATATGAAATTAAGAAACATAAAAAAAAAAAAATGAATGAAAAGAAACAAGAAAAATAAGTCACATCACAACACAAAACTAAATGTTGCCCCCAAAACATTGTGGCATAATAGCACACATGCATAACTATGGAACAATAAACATGAAATAAAAAAACTATATGTATAATATAGGGTAAGAAAGAAGGAAAATAGGCTTTCAAGCTCCACATAGTGGAGGCTCATTGACCATAAAATTATAATATAAACATAAGGCATTAGTTATTAAATCATATACATTAGTTGGTTTAGTGAAGGTGGATAAATGGGGTGGAACAATAATAATTGAATCGAACATAGTAGGAAATTTTATCAAAAAAGAACAATTCATGAATACCAAATAGAATTTTAAAAACTAGTTAATCACACTTGAGGCTTCTCTAATTCCTTTTTCACAAGTTCTTTAGTTAGTGGCCTTTAGGATTTCAAACCTAATGACATAATATAAGCTTTGGGATTGACAAAATTATTAGAAGATAGACTCACTTCTCAACAAAAAAATCATTTTTTGCTCCTTTCAAGAACACCACAATACACTCTTCCAACATAAACTTTTAAAAAAACTCCCATTAAACACCTAACCAAGGTTACAATATAGCTTGATGAGTAAAGAGGTTTTGTTGTAACTATGATAAAAAAATTCGCAAAGGGTCATAAATGTATGGAATAAAAGATAGATTCACCAAATGTTGAGTCAACTCTAGATGTAGAGGATTGGGAAGATGCTCTATAAACCCAAGAAGAAGAACTAACTATCATTGAATCCACCCTCCAAATTCCCATCTAGAAATTTATCTCCATGCCTTGAAAGGGGCTACCACTCCTCAAACTATGAAATCAAAGGGTTTTTAAAGAAGATTCCCCTCATTAATTTGATTGACTTACATAGTACACATAACTTCATTGATCCTTGGCTCACCAAATAAGTTGACCCTACTCTAAATTTAAATTTATGATCATCAATGGAAGAACATTGCCTTGTAAAGGGAAATATTTCAATGTTCGTATTGTTGTGCATAAACATAACCTTCATTTTAATAAATTGTCATATTTTTGGGTAGTTGTAATGTAGTTCTTGGGGCTCAATGTTTATATTCCATTGGACCAAACCTATGGGATTTCTCTAAACTTTGGATACAACTCTCTAATAATGGTAAAAGTATTTATTGAAGCATCTTACTCCTAGTTCTACAATATTATTAGTTCACATCAATTGGAGAATTTTCTTAAGAAAAATCCCATGGGATAATCACTCAACAATTCTCCATTAAATTTATTCCATATTTAAAGTATGTCTCTCTTATAGAATTATAATATATTTGGATAAGCATACCATAGTGTTTCTTGAGCGAACTAGGTTACCTCCTCAACATCCTAAAGACCATTACATTCATCTCCTTACAAAGAGTGTACCTCCTAACATTCAACCATCTAGATATATATTCTTATAAAAAAAATATAAATTGAGAAGTTAGTACAAGAACTCCTTAAGACTAATATCATTCAACTATGCACTAGTCCATAGTCTTTACCTATTCTTCTCACCCAAAAAAATATGGGTCTTAGTAACTCCGCATTGAATTTTTTGAATTAAACAAACTCACCATAAGGGATAAATTTCCTATTCCAATGATTAATGATATACTTTATGGTATTCATGATTCCCAATTTCTCTCCAAATTAGATATGTTATCTGGTTATCAACATATGATATCAACAAAGCACATACTCTAAATATGACCTTCCACACTCATCATGACCACTATAAACTTTTGGTCACGTCATTTGGGTTCACCAATGCCCCATCCACATTCTAAGACATGATGAACAAACTATTTTGACTATTACTTCATAAATTCATCTTTGTTTTCTTCAATAACATTTTGATCTATAGAAAAACTTGGGTAGAACATTTACAATAGCTTGACTTGACATTACAACTATTTGTTATATGCCAAACACTAAAAGTGATCCTTTGTTCAATATGAATTTGAGTACCTTTGGCATATTTTATCTATAATAGGCATTAAACTTAACCCCAATAAGATTCAAGTCATGCAAAATTGACCTTAACCAAAGACACTCAAAAGCCTTTGTGGATTTTTGGTTCTCACTATATACTACTAAAATTTGTTCAAGACTGAAAAATTGTATCTTCATTGACTACCTTGCTAAAAAAGGATGCCTTCTCATGGACTATCATAACATAACATGCATTTGTGGTACCCAAATAGGCTATGTGTAGGACACCTATTTTTGTGATGCCCAATTTTTCTAATCCATTTATCAATGAATTTGATGCTTGTGGCAACAATATTGGTATCATTCTCATTTTCTATGGTCACCCCATCATATCAATTAGGTATGTAATTATATTATATTTCCGATCTGTGTTTTCTTCTTTGTTTGTATTATTTAATTTGTGTCCTTCTCTTTGAAATGATTAGAGTGTAATTTGGCATATGCCACCTATGAAAAAGAAATATTAACTTTCCATATTTGATTCAACAACATTATGTATTAAAGCATGTCGCCATATTTCTTGAAGCAAAGGATATCATTGTTCACTTAGTAGAAATGGGTTACCAAAATCATGGTTATGACTATGAGATCACTTTGAGAAAGAAAATGAGAATTTGGTAGTACATGATCTCTCCCACCAATTTGAGCATCATATTTCCCCATTTGTAGTTTCCATTCCATTTTTTTATTGGTTGCATGACCTACAACAATAATGGAAACAAGACCTTCCCACACAATGTACCATATACTAGGTTTGTATAGATCACACTTCATCACCCAACCACTCTTGAGATGAATATATCTCATAGTATAAAGGACACCTAGTTTTACTTCTCTGAAACTTTTCTCTACATTGTAAAATTATTATCAAATTTCTCAATTATTCATTTAGTATTTTTAAAAATATGAGTGGACTCATCAAAATTTATTTTAGCATGGGCTTAAGGAGGCTATCAATTATTTTTTTGTTGAATGTGATACTTTCCAATGTCGCAAGCTCATAAAATAATGGAAAATCCAAGCTTACTCCAACAATTTTCCATTCCTACGTAGATTTGGATAAGTATTTTCATCTATCCCATTTAGGTCCTTCCAAAATTTAGAGGAAAATAAATCATACTAGCAATGGTGGATATTCTTTCCAAATATCCTCACTTCTATACCTTGGCCCAACCCTACATCTCTTCCACCATAGCCCAAATTTTTCTTGACCATTTTTTTTGTCTCCATGATATTCCCTCTTCTATATTCTTAGTTTGTGACTCAAAATTTACAAGCCAGTTTTGGAAATAGTTATTTTATAGAACTAGAACAACATTAAAGATTAGCTTTGGGTGTCACCCCAAAAAAAATGGTTAAATCATTTAATAATTAATAAATTTATAGAAACATATCTTTGATATTTTCCCCTTCAGAAATAATACATTGGGGTCAAGTGGTTACCACTACTAGAATGGTGGTACAACACCTCATATCACACAACTGTTAAAATAACCCCATATGAAGAAATTTATGGTTAAGATCCACTATATCTTCTCTATTACATGTTTAAGGTATTTCTCCATTCAATACAGTGGAAACTACCCTCACCATATTGAAAAATATTCTTTAGATACATCTTAAAAATATCCATATGGATTATAATCACAAGAAGCAATAGGTTGATCAACATCATTCCAAAAGAGATTTTTAGCATGCAAATATGGTTTTCATCTAGTTATAGCCTTATAAACAATCCTCCTTGAGGACATGAAATATTTGTAGAATATTACTCATAGTTCTATGTTCCTTAAAATTTTATTAATGGATTGGTCTTGTAGCTCAAAAGGTATAATTCCCACCTTCCTCGCATGCTCATCGTGTATTCCATGTCTCATGTTTGAAGAAATTTATTGGTCAATAAGGCATTTCTTAAATAGTTCTACATGACCTTGATACTAAATAATCCATAAATATCCTACCAAAAGCAATTTTGGATAGGCACTCCTACTTATTTTTCAACCACACACTCACTTATTGAACGAGGGGCATGAAATGCAACTAGAAGATGCCACTTGGGAGCCTCTTCACCAAATTGAATAGTATTTTCCTACCTACAACTTTAAGGACAAATATTTTCAAGAGGGAGGGATGTTAGAACCCCTTCATCTAATTCTTTCCTTTTAAATATTTGGACATGGATTCTTAATAATGCATCCCTTGAGCTATTGAGAATAACCCCACATGCTTGGGAAATAGTAGTTATGTGGAATAGAACTATTATAAATATGATGTATAGACTATTGTAAAATCATCTCCAAATTATATTGGATTAATAATACTCAAAGGATTTACCCCTCAAAGAGACTTGTGATATTTTTTAATGTGATTCTATCAAATCAAGACAATATTATTCATTGTATTTCTATTTTTTAATTTATTGTTTGCATTTCATATATTTGGCTATTTTTTTACAAGAGGGAACATCATAAATATCTCTAGAATAAGGTTTGACTTTGTGAAATTAATATTTTGGTGCCACATAGTCTATATATATATTTTTTTAAGTGATCATTCCCTTTATGTGGTGCACCTTTAGGTTTTTCAATGAAGTAGTCTACAATGAAATTGGCATTGGTACAAATTAGTTTGCACCTAGATAGGATTATGGTGATAATATAATTACCATGGATAAATTTAAATTATTGGTCTAAGATAAAAAGAGTCACTTTATATTCATCCAACCAAGTCATTCCAAAGAGAACATGGGATCAATTAGACACTGGCACCACATGAGCAACAATCTTATTACCTTTAGGAAAAACCTCAATGGGTAGAATGATGTTATATAGAGTTTCAATGTAGGTTCTAGATTATAGCACTTCAAAATTATGTTAGATTCAAGGTATGACTAATGGTAGGTATGGTTGCTATAGAAGTATTTTTAATGAAATAAATTGAACAAAATAAGAATGCAACAATAAATACTTGGAAATATAATAGGAGTTACTTGTAAACATTCTATTTTACAAAACCTCTTATACCATATTTATGCATTGGATTCCACCCATATCAACCTATCTACCTATATAAATGTAACGCCCTGTCGCGCAAACCCCAAAGGAACAACTAAAAATGCAAAAAAAAATAAAAAAATTAAAGAACAAAAGAATGTACTTAAGTATTCCAACATAACAATGTTCCAAGTTGCACAACCAAATCCCTTGGGGTAGATGAAGTGACATTACTAGACTAACCCATAACAAAGATAATAGATTATACATTAAATAAAAAATAATGTAAATCCATTCGTCCACAACATCATTAAGACATTCATTCATGATATCCATAAAGATATAAATATGCCAATTAAAACCATACATGCAAATCACAAATAAATTGATCATGCAGACATTAAGTATATATATATTTCCACAGATACAACATAACATGTTCAGTAATTACAAATGGTAGTTCAAGAATGATTACATGGTATGAATATGCATTACATCAGTCTGATAGTACATCATAATGAACACTTATACAAAATTACATCAAGGTCTTCCCAACACATGTGGGAGTGATACAACAATAAATGAAATACATTTGTAGTACAAATACACATCTGGAACATATGAATCCTGGATCAACAAAATCTGCATAACCCTGCATTGAAAGGTACCGTTGCATCCAAAGGGGACCCAACGGGGTGCGTAGCAAGTTCCACCCAACCACCCCCATGTTGGGAGTAAACAAGGAAGGATCCCCGACCAAGCACATCAATAGAACACAAGACTAACTCCAGACAAGATAACATAATATCAAAAGACCACTCACAAAACTAAACAATGATAAATCACCAAAAGCCATAACAATAGACCACTTCCAGAGGACTTCAATAAAACAACACAAATGGAATGCTAGAGAAGAGTTTCATTGCATGGTTTCACATGGATTATCTAGACAACCTATCACAAGGTGTCGCCTCCATCTATACATGGATTATCCAGACAACCTAGTTCAAGGTGACGCCTCCATCTATCATTCTCCTGACAGGCTATCTCAAGGCGCCGCTCCATAGGGTTACTCATGTGGAATCGTTAACCCCTCGTGAAGACGAGGCAACGACCATGCCAACCACGGCCTTCTCAGTTCCCTTTAGTCTATGATAGCACTAATAGGCGGACGAGGCATCATAATTATCTTATTAATGTTTAACTACCCACCCATAATTAATTACTTAGGTTATCACTGATTACTCTAACTCTACGTGGGTCACCCTGACAACCCCTTTGTGCGCCAGCCCCCACTTAGAGCCACTCTCTCTAAAAACTCGACACAAAATATCCAACACAAAAGGATTGTGCCAACAAGAATTACTAAACCAACAAATGGAACATCCGCAAGGCATAACTATCTTGCCAAAAAAATATGAAACACATCCATAAAACGATACAATCCATGTGCAACTCAAATCACAACCATAGTCAAAATATAGGCCAAAAATCAAATTACAAGATCAAATATAACATCAGCATCCCCACCTTTGGAAGTTCCTAATCAACAACTTAAGTTCCTATATCAAGATAAACTAACTCTAAGGTTTTCTCGCAAGACAAAACCCGGATAAAAGAAAACCACAAATGATTAAACGAATGATCTCGAGAGAAAACAATTACTTCAAACAATGTCATAAAACTCATTTTAATACACAACTAATTTCGCCAATTAAATAAATCAATAACTCAAGAGAATCTAATTTAATTCAAAGCACACAATTTATTTCTAATTTGCACAATTACATTATAACATTGCAATTTTCTAAAAATTATCATATTAAATTCCTATTCTCAGCATGTCAAATCTACTACACACACACATATATATATATGTAAATTATATATACATATATACGATTTTATGCGTATATATATATATAAAATAAAGCATATATATATATATATATATATATATATATAAATCATTTTATAAAACATATAAAATTAATAAATATCATACTTGACAACTATAATTATATATACATAGACACACACACACATATATATATAATATAATCGAAATCGTAAATAAAAAGAAACACATTTTATAAAGCCAAATTTTTATTTTTTTAAAGAAAAACAGTTAATAAATTTGTTTTGCCCCCCCCACTGCCTGTGGTACACAGTACCACAGGGTGGGCAGGTCGCAACCCTCACAGGCTGCGACTAGCAGCCTTGGTTGTTGTGTGTAGCTTGTGGCGGTTGGGTACAGCCGACCACCGTGGGGCTGTGGGTGGTACGGCCTCGGCTGACCCCCACCCCCATAAATTTTTTTATTTTATTTTTATTTTTATTTTATTTTTCCAATATAAATATGGGCATGCAAATTCAACCCAGTAATAAAATGATTTTCTTCTCAAAACAATAATTTCTACAAAATTTTATTGAAGAAAATAAGAAGGTTTTCACTATAGATTTCTATAGAAAAAAAAAATCAAAGGTTTAACAACACAAATTTTCAATCACAAAACCTCTTTCAAAACATAGAGAAATTAATTTCCAAACATGGCAGACAAGATTTTATTCACAGAATATTAAATCTAAAGAATTAATAAATTAAAATAACCTAGAGTCCTTCGTTTGATGTAGAATCCAAACACAATAGCTTTCTTCCTCTTTGTAGGTAGAATCCCCTCTGCAGTTTCTTCTCAGTTTTCCTTCCTTCAACTCTCTTATGAATCAATCTTTTTTAATCTTTTCTTATAGAACAGCTTTCACCCAGAAGCACAAAACCAAACCTATCTTTGTCTTCTTTTCAAACAAAAACCAGAAAAAACCCTTGTTTGTGTAAAACTCTTTCACAATAAAAATAAATAATAATAAATAAAGCTCTTCATTTTTTTCCTCAAAAATCCTCTCCATTCATTGGTTCTTTTCTTGCTTTTAAAAGCACACACTTATCTCACAATTTTAATTAAAAATTAATTATTTTCTCATGATATTATCCTCACAAGATATTCTCTTATGATTTTCTAATTTAATATCAGGAAAAAGATAATATATAATTATCATCATCATTATTTATTTAAATTAATTACTTACACTTTTAATTAATTAAATAACTTTTTAATTTACAAAATATTTAAAATTCAACATTTTACTAACTTACAATTAATCAAAGCAACAAAACAACACTAATTAATCTTATAAAATAAAGATTAATTAAATAACCACTAACCATAAATAAAATAAATAAACAACAATCAAACAAAGCAAAGACAAGGACAAAACCTAAATCATGACACAACAAAACTCACAACGGGATGACGGACTTGGGACGGGGACACTTCCTTACCAACTCCCTTTTTCAACATTGTACCCATTGGGTTAATTTAATGCTTGCCCTAACCTGTCGAAACAGGTGGAATTAGACTTTATTCCTACAATTCTTGCATACAAATAAACGTCAAGTAACATGTAAATCTCCATTTCAGACACACCGTGAAAGGAAATTGCGGGGTAGTAGGGCACTCACAAGCGAGTGATGCTACTTCATCCCTTCACCAAGACTCACTAACAACTACATCAAAAAACATAGCATCATAGAATCACAACATCGACATATATACTATTTAAGAAAAACCATAGCATAATCAAATAATCTAACTACCACATAAAGTGTCATAAATCATCATAATAATGTCAAGTGTAGTAACCAACTAAACTATGAATCCACACACAACCAAGTCAGTGAACTAACACTAGTAGAATTTGACAAATAAATGACTACGTGACTAAAAAATTTAGTCACGTGACTAAAATTTTTAGTCATGTGACTAAAAATGACTAAATTCTACTAAGTTTTTGCAATTCACAAGTATAAATGACTAAATAAATGACTAATTTGGTCATCGGGTAAAATCACAACTAAATAATTGGCTAGACAAATAAAAATGACTAAATAAATGACTAAGTAAATGACTAAATAAATGACTATTACTCCTCTATTCTTTTTTCTTTTGAATTTGATCATAATCCATAGAGCTTAAGCCCCCTCAAGGGACCCCTACCTAAGCAGGCCATTTGGTCGCTTAGGTTGTTTGGTGCACCGAAAATACCTATTGCGTGGAAGACATTGCCTCTCGATGTAGTCTTAAGGCCTTCACATATTTTATAAAAAAAATTAACATTTATATTCTTTAACTTTTATTACTTATTATGTTAATGAATCATTAATGTTTTTAACTATGATTTGAAGCCAGTTTGATTTTTCTATTGTGTTAGCATGTCAAATGTATCAAAGAGAAATTATGGTCAATTTCACTAATAAAATATGATTTAAACAATCCAATTACATTTTGAGGGCTATCTTGCAGATACTTTCATTTCAAAAGGTCAAGTAGTTATTTCTAGAAGCAATTAGATTCAATTTACATGGATTGTAGAAACATAATGTCTATAAAGTAATTATTTCTAGAAGCAATGCCATAAAAACGTAAGGTCAAGTAGTTATTTCTAGAAGCAATTAGATTCAATTTACATGGATTGTAGAAACGTAATGGTCGAGTCTACTAAAAACGAAGATTTTTCCCTTAAAAGAAGAACATTTTGCCCTAAAAATGAAGATTGATTCACTTCTATCTTCACTTGCTGATATACTTGACCATCTTAATAATGATAAATAGAAATAACAATGATCACTTTTGGTATACGGAAATTTTCTCTTTTAGGCTTTATATTGTTAATTATTTTTAAAAAATAGAATTATTTTATAATCTATGAAATCAATTGTGTGTTGATCATTTTTATAGATGTTATCTTTTTATACAAATTTGAACTCTAGTTATTTTAGGAGCACATCATGCTTATTTTAATTTTCACAACCTCTATTAAAATGACATTGTAGATAGATGAATTTTTTTCCGAGGCTAAAAATGAAGATTAATTTTGGCATGCCTTCCACGCAATAGTTTTTTTTGGTGCATTTTAGCAATAGGTATTTTTGGTGCCTTGGTTGGGTCTTGTATGCATTTGGAGGGAATTTTAGGCAGTTGATTTTTGGCATAAAACATTGTGATTGCACATTGGAGGGAAGTTTGGAAGTTTAATCAACAATTTGGTGTTTCAGCGCTCGCATTTTAAGGTTTTCCCTTGGTTTGCAGAGAGAAAATCGACTTAAAAAGACTCCATCAATATTAAAGGATCATTGCCATTGATGCAATGACAGAGACATCACTGTTAATTTAAGAAAAAATATTAATTGTCTTAAATATATATTTATGCCGAAGGCGTGTCCTATATGAACTTTCCAAGTTCATTTTCCCCACGGACGGTTGATAAGCCACTAGAGACTCTGGTTGACAGTAAAACACATCTCAGTCGTCCATCATTTTTAATAGAAAATATCATAGCCCATACACTCACTATTCGCTGCATTCATTTTCCCATTTGTTTTTTTTTCCTTCGCCAACGTGTCATGTCAATTGGAGAACCTCAGACGAAACGTATTTAGTACCAATAGATTTAATTGCATCGAAGAACCTCGAGATGAGACATATTTAGTACTGAGATTAATTGCATTACATCGCATGCATGGGAATAAAAATTTACCATCCTTTTTTCTTGCTTCAATGCCACTTTTCCGGCAGGCATTTTATATTATATTATTTGTATTATATTTTTGTGGGTATTTTTGGTATAAAGTATTTTTAATATATAATAATAACACAATTTTAATTTATGTAAAATAATTTTGATATTTGAAAAATATATTTATTTTTTTGTTTTAGAAAATAATTGATTTTAAAATTTGATTTTTGATTAAAAAAATTTAAATATATTATTTTTATTTATATTTCATTTATTTTATATTATAATTTGTTGTAAAGTAATTTTTATTTATGTTTAAATTATATTTTTAATTTTTTAATTGTCTTAAATTAAAACAATAAAAAAAACTTTTTCTAAACTAAATTTTTCATTTCCCTCTCATTCATTTTCCCTCCCCACATGCATTGCCATTTTCCCTCCCTCATTCAACATGCATTTTCTTTTGTCAACCATTGCATCGAACTAAAGTTCATTATAATGGAGGGTGTTAATGGAAGGAAAATTTTGGTTGATGTAGGTGAAAGTGAGTAGAGTATTTATGCTTTGAAATGGGCTATGGATAATTTGCAACTAAGTCATGCTGGCACACTGATTTTGCATAATATAGAGCACCTTCCCATGGCTTTTGACAGCCTTGGGGCTGGTATGTGAAGGAATTCAAACTCATTCCTTTGATTGTTCTGTTATTTTTCATTATTTACACATTGGTTTCAAGTGGGTGTATTTTTTTTTTTAGTTTTTCAAAAAATTTAATTGTTTTCACTATCGGTACAACTTTTCTTTTCTTATTCTTTTGAATTGATATACTTTTCTTTGCGGGTGTATGAATTTTTGGTTTCTTCTTGATTAAATTTGGTGTTTGTAATTGTGGATTAGGCTTAGCGCTCAGGCTTGGGGTGTCTGTAGCCTTGAAGAAGTATCGAGAAATGATTGTTGAGGATGTTATAAAAAAGGCGAGGGAAATTTGCGGTGCAAGCCAAGTGAGTGAGTTGTTGGGTAGCCATGTTCATCAATGATATCCCTATTTGTTAATGGGTATTTGATTATTTATGATTTAAAGAGAATTTTTTGTGTCCATGTACTATGGTAGGCAATAGGGTTTTGGCTATCTTATTTTGGTTGCCATGTCCCTCGTACTAATGACTATGAGCTCTCATTAGGTCTTGAAGACTGCCTTTTATATCATGCATATAAAAGCTTCTGACTGTCCTCATGGATAGTATTTATGCTTTGAAGTTTAAACTTTTATCTTGCTTTTTCAGTCCTCTTTCAAGAGCATACTTTCAAGGTCATGAATCATTTCCCTTAAACAATATTCCCTTTCAATCATATACACTTTGACTATCCTAATAAACTTGGCCAAGGGTTTAATATGCAACCTCATGCCCACTCTTTACTTTCAATGGACTTCAACTTATCAACATTAGATCTTTGCATAAGAGGAATTAAGGTCTCTTCAATACCCTGTTATAACAGTCCCATGACTATCCCTTAAAAATGCACTATTAACTTTCATGGATCCTTTGCTTTGACTATCCTCAACTTCCACATATTTAGCTTCTAATGCTAACACTTCGGTCCTCTATTATAGAATAGACACCCATAAGTATACAGAGTTTAGATTTACAGTTGCAGACTATCATAGGTTTATGAAACTGTCATATTCCTACAAGTATACTACCATGTACAATATATTCCCTATAATGATAGCACTATTAGTGACTGTCCATTTTTTTGTTTAAGGATTCTATATATTTGTCTCCTTGGTTGCTTCCAAAGTCTTGATGAAATGCTAACATCACCTTATGACTGTACAATCTTCCTCATTTATCTTTGTGCACTGCCAACTGTCCTTCCTTTCTCAAAAAACTAACACATCACCCTTGATCACAACAGCCTAAGACTCATCTCACTTTGTCTATGGCATGTGTTGTGTACTTTGTCTCTTGCTCTTATAGTCTTCAAAACATCAGACACCTACCAATAATAGCACCCACCAAAACATTAAGGTCACTTCTCATTTTCTACAACATCCTTTTTCACTCTTGATCATGCCTATGACAGAACATGTCTTTGATCAGTCATTCTAGCACCGTTCACTATATAGTCATAAATACTGCCTTTCCTTCATTTAGGACTGCTCACTGTCTTTTAACTATGTTAGCTTGCTTCCCCAATGTTCTTTCTAAGTGATCAATTTGTGTTTTTATTACATTTTTAGCCTTTTTGGGCTCTTATGCCTTCCACAGACTTGCAAATTTGTCATGTATGCAACCCTCTATACCATCATTCTTTAAAACCTTTTTTTAGTTTTTAATTAGGACTGTCTTCAAGATCTAAGATATGTCCTACTTCTTTCCCAAATCTTGGTTCTTTAATAACAACAACATTAAATACCCTTCCCAACTTATGTTTACTGTGATGCGTTGTTGGTTTTTGGGGGATTTATGCCTCTTTTACTTGTCTTACTGTAGTAAAAGTGATATGATTGTGAATAAGAATGGAAAACATTTTTTGGAAATGTTATAATTTCATAAATATGCAGGGCACTAAAAAATAGGAACCATCACAAATATATTTCTTGAAGGGCGTGAGAACTTGTCAAATTTAAGGCCTGGATTTGATATGGCTCAGTTTTATCCATATAATTTGTTAATTTGTTCTAATTTCTTGGTACATAATTGATCTTGATTATCTAAAATATATCCAATAGATTGCATGTTGTTAGCATTAAACTTTTCTCTCCAGGGAAAGTGAGCTTTCAACTGGCACAACTTTAATAATCTAATTGTGACCAACTAATATCCTTCTATTGCTACCTTGTCTTCTCTTGGGGTTTATGTGCCCTATTCCTACTATGAGTCTGCAAAGAAACTTGTGTCTGCCTTATGTTGGCCCATATATTTAAAATAAGTTCATGATTTAGAGTATGACCCCAGAATATCATAAACATTTCAAAACAACCATATACTCCAGCAAGTACATAATTCCATCATATTCCAATTTAGTTCAAGGACTTTGTTTCAAATAAGCTGCACTCCTACTTCTTAATATGATAATTGAGTGAGGGGAATAGAACTCATTTTCTATAAAACTAACATTGTACCATTTTCCAAAATTTTGTTGCTTGCTGACACAAAAAGTAAATACCTGTTCTATGTTGCCATTTTAAGCATTCCTTTTTTATTACATCTAATCTGGTCCTCAGTTTAGTCCATATTCGCAAGACAATGCCATTCCCAACATGATATTTCTCAAATATATTAAATTTTACACTATGGCCAACTTCCAAGTTGGTTTCCCATTGAAAAAAGCCCTCTTGAATATAAAATATTGTCAAGAAAATTGTAATTTATCTTATTTATTTCTGAAAAGATCAATGGCTTACATCTCATGCTTATATTCTTTTTAGTGTACCTATGTAGTTTATAGAATGAAATACTTATGCTTACAATGATTTCATTAGATCCAAAGAGTCCTAGGAAAGGTGTAAGATTGAATATGTCTACAAGCAATGCAGATGGAGATTGCTCACTTTCTATTTTAGTTCAATGTAATGCAAATGGAATTCAGGTAGATAGTATTTTAGGTAGCTTCAATTTTTCCTGTGAAATGAGATTTTACCATGACATTTCTTCTCAACTTCTCAACTCATGAATTAATTATTATGAGATATTTTTCTACAGGCCCCAACATCGATGAGAAAATAAGCGAAATGCAATTATGTGAGTGTGTTAGACTTTGGGAAAAATTATTGTAGTTGGTGTATATATTTTCTTATGTATGTTTTGGTTCATTTTCTATTGTTTATGCGTTGTGATACAACCATTAAAACTGTGCAATTTAAAAAATGCTCAAACCACCATAAAAGCCAAATAATCACTTAGAAGTAGGATAAATGGTAAATGTGTCATTGTCATATGTCAGTTGTCTTATTTAAGCAACTAGCTAACTGATTGAGTGCTAAGATTCAGTTATTTATTTCATAGCATTTTAAAGTATTAAAGAGAGGGAAGGAGGGTGGGTTAGAAAGGGGTGAGCATTTTTCCTTTTTAGAATCAGAGAGCAAAAAATACATAGGCTATAAGAATTCAAAATAGATTAAATTTGTTGAATAATCTTACATTTCAACACATATGCTCATAAAGCCATCTCTTTGTTCTTCCCATACAACCAACCCAACTACCAAAGCTAATAACAACAATACATGACTCACTGACAAATGCCTAATGCCCTACAATGTAATAAATGACATGGCATATCGTAAAGAATGATAGGTAACAGATAACCTATGCTCTAACACACAAACATAAAACACTTTTGGATCTTGAGGATTCAACAAATCCCTTCTTGATCCAAAAGAGAATAACCTATATTAACTGGAGCATCAATAAATTTGTTCAACCTCCCAAACCTGCCACTCTATAACTCAGTTCTTTGTTTCATGCTACTGATGAACTTGTGTTGACACTTGTATGCATCCTTCCTGATGCCTGAAACTTTGCTCCACATTCTGCACTGAGCAAACTTTGTCAATCTTGTACATCCAGTGCCTTCCTAGCATGAGCATATTGTAGCCCATCGAACATGCCTCTACCATCCATACTATCTGCAATGTGAGAAAGATATGACATTGGCCAACCACAATGGCCATTGTGGCAATTCCATTGTACCTATATCAAATCAAACTACTTGACACCGTCATCAATTGTTGAGACCACACAAAATTATCACAATAATTGCCTGACCATACTATCAGTCCTTCACAAATGTTGAAGGGACAAAATAAGAAACCACTCCTAGACTGATCATGAATACCTTTTTTTCCCCTATCAATCATGAGGTGGGAAACAAAACTTCACCACTTTCTAGATGAGCTTTGCATCAAAACTCAAAAACTGGAAACTAAAAACCAAACACAACATTGCTAATGTTGAACACCACACTATTGTGGAACACTAAAATGTTAACAACACACTAAATTGGAACTATAACTACCATATTGAAATACCAAAATAATGATAAAAACAAGAAAAACATCTACTTCAACAAAAACTACCTTTCAAGTAGTATAACCAATCTTTGTGCAAGAAGCTAACTTGAGATGTTAATGGTCCTTCATCCTCCATTTTGACCCCTCTAGATCCTATCTGTCTGCTGCAACTTTAAAAATGCTAATAGAAGAAGTTATGCTTGACATGATAAAAGTTTTCATTTTAAAGGTATCTAGTTCAACTGAAAGTACACCAATAAAAACCTGCTCAATGGATTTAGAATGCCCCCAAATCCCAAATTGACTACACACTATGTTGTATATGGGTAAAAACACTTTATTTCCATAATAATACACAAAAGACAATTTAACAGATTATAAAATTTGTCCACACAAGAATCCAAACCTTTAACTTTCTTTTTTAACTATGCATTAATTTCACCTTTTACCAACTTGGCCATGAACTGAAAGGAAATAACACTAATTCTATGGGAGAAGCAATGCAAATAATTTACAAGATGTGAACAATTTTAGCTGCATAACAATGTTTTACCTGACTTTGCATTTTGTCATGTTGTACCTAGTTTGTTGGATGTAGTAATTCACATGATTTCAACACTTTATCTTATCTCCTAGGGATTTGAACTAGGAGCTTTTCTTTTGAAACCTATTTGCTTTTACCATATGAGATCATACCATTCCAATTTAATAATATATTTTCATCATGATTTAGATTATTGAAGTTTTCCTTGATTTTTTGGGAAGGCTAAACTTGTGCCTTCAAAGTAATTTTGGGGCTTTGAGCCCTCCTATAGGTTCAAGCTTGGGTCTATTGTCTGACAACCTGTGAAATATCTGAAGATTAATTGGCTCTAGTATTATTATGTGACATGCCCTTCCTACATCAAGGAAATATTTTTTAGGTTAAATATTGAGACCCAGACTTATATTTGAGTCCAAAAACTAGTGAAACCTAGAAAATTAATTTGAGCAAACACAATTAAAATCATTAAAAAAGTGACCAAAATTTCTGAAATTAATTGCCCATCTTGCAAACTCTATTTTTTTCTTCTTGTAAGTTTTGTGAAACAGAACTTAAAATGAGGGGCAGTTTGCCACCTTCAAGGATTTTTTCTCCTATATTTTTGGAAGTTTAGTTATTTAATGCCAAGTCTCCCTAGTTGAGTCAGTTGGACTTGCTACGTCTCACTTGTTTGGGGTTTGGCATGTTTTCCCAAGATTCATAGATTCTCGAAACTATATGGTTACTCTAATATTTGGATCTTTTCCAGTGGGATCTGAACCCTAACATTTACCACAGTAATTGATTTTCCCTACCACTTGATCAGGTGTGTTGGACTTAGGATTTTGTCTACTTAAACATGGGAAGTTTGCTCAACAGGTTTTGAACCCTAGGTTTTTCCTTGTTGCAAATGTGACTGGTTGGTGGTATTAATGTTGATGTATTCTTTGGGGGAGACTATGGATTTGGTTTGGATTGGGATTTAATGAGTTGAGCTGAACTAATCAGGTTGTTGCCTTTGGTGGATAGGGTTATAGGTTAGGTTAGTGGAATATGATTTTTTTATGCAGATTTTGTTTGAGATAAATTATGAACAAGAGATATTTTGGTGTAGTTTTATGTCTTTTGGGGATAAATTTTATAGTGCCTCAGTCTAGATTTTTTTTACAGGGATAAATTTTACAGTGCCCCAGTCTGGATTTTGTTTGCAGTAGTTAATGTAATAGTTTGGTTTGTGGAATATGGTTTTGTTGTCGATTGGTTTTGCTAGCAAGAAATGATTATAACCATATCTATTGGCCATTTTTAAATGTTATGGTCTGGGTCTTTACTTGGATCCAAATGGTGCAGCCTTTTTTAAACATGGGATAGGTGTAGTACCCCTCCATTTATGCTTATGTTTTCTGCTGATATGTTTTCACACTTTTAGACTATGATACTTTGTTTGGATATTTTGATCGCTGGTTTTGAGCGATAGTGGATTTATTCTGTGACATGATGATACATTGTATGGTAATTACTGATTTTAGACATGCTTTGAGATAGTGTAGATGTTTATTTTCAGTTGATTATTGTTATGTATATGTTTTGATGGACTAACTGTTATTTATTTTGTCAGTCTGATGTGATGTGTATTGGTGTGGAGAACGGAATCGCATCACTCGCTTGCGAGTGCCCTGTGATATCCGTGATTTTCTCTGCACGGTGTGCCTGTACAATGGTTTATATATATATATATATGCATGTTATTGTTTGGTTGCAAGAATTGCAGGTACATGACACCGACTCCACCTGGGTACTCAGGTCTGAGCGTGTCAAGACTCAACGGAAATGTTGATTGGGAGGTAGTAGTTTGGTTTATCCTAGTCTAGTCTATTACCCGGTCACTGTACATTGTTAGTTTTAGTTTGAGTCATAGGTTGTCTTGTATTTTTCTATTCGGTTTAATTTGATTGCTTGAAAGGAAATAATGTCAATTTTAATAATAGTTTATTATGTTTTAATTTATTGTTATTTAAATTAATTCGTTAAATGTTAAAGAAATAAAGTTTTTATCATTTAATTAATTAATTAATTAGTTTGTTTAGTTAAGTAATTTGATCGTAAAGGTTGAATTTATTTAATTAAATTAATTAATTAATTAAATTAATATTGTTAAATTGCTTTATATGTGAATAGATTTTATTTGAAAAATTTAAATGTTTTGTGGGAATGCATTTTTAATTAATAAATAAAATTTGCATTGAAAATTGTAAATTTAAAATAAATTTAATTAATTAATTAAAATGCATGCAATTTGAAATAGAGAAGTTATCTGAGAAGTGGTTGAGGATATTTTGTTTCCTTGACATGTGTGCACGTTTCATTTATTGATTATGGTTGAGGAATTTGTTTACGGAGGATAATTTAAATCTGGGATTATACAGAGGATACACAATTTTCTTCAAGGGAAAATATTTTGGTGCTCTATAAAAATTCTTTGTATATGCTTTTTGGTATTTTGTTGCAATTTGTGGAAAATCTCTGGTTGTTGTTTGGGCTTTATATCTCGAGAAAGAATTGTGGAAGCTATAGGCAAAGATCTTCACCAGTCAGTTTTCAAAGCACAGGAAAACAGCTATTCTACTTGTGAAATTATTTTGTTTATTTTTTAAAGGAAAATGTTGTGAAAAGAAATTAAGATTTATTTAGATCCCTATGTTTCGTGCAAGAAATTTTGTTCACTGTGTTCTTGTTGTGAAAATTGTTGGTTTAGTAAAATTTTGTAGCATACTTTCTCTGGGAAAGGTTTTTAATTCTTTAAAAAAATTATAATTCTCGGGAAAGTTAATTACTATATATTTACTGAAGGATTTGAAGATTTCCCTTAAATCTCAGAAAACTTATTTCTCTGTAGAATTATATTTTGAATGAAAATCTCTGTACCTGGAAGAAATATGTTAATTTCCCTAATTTCCCCGTTATATCTTGTAGAAAATTATTTTACTTCTCTGTTTATTAAAAAAACCTGTGAAATTATCTAGATAACCCTGAGGGATTATATATATATATATAATTCATATATAAATTGGATTGGAAAATCCTATAATCTTTATTTGAGTAATTTACATTACTGTACAGACGAAATTAAGAATTTCATTTTAAATAAATGGATTTTATTTATCGCCGTACAGGAGTATGAAATAAATTTATTAAAAAATGGATTTCTGCATTCGTCGTACCGCGAAATGTGAAGAAATTTAAAAATATATATATATTAATGTTGGGGAGGGCCGAAACTCTCCCCCCATACCCTGCGGGTGGATGCAGCCACCATGGTTGCGCACAGCAGCCAGGAGCTGTTGGGCGCAACCCTGGTAGAGGCTGCGGCCTCCCCAAAAATTGGCTGCGAGTTTATTCCTTACTGCGATTTGTTAAATCGAGTGATTTTAAAACTTAACTTTTATTACATTTCGATTTCATATAATATATATATATATATATATATATAATATTTATATTATATATAATATATTTATAATATAATATTATAATATATTATATATGATATATAATATTATTATATATTATATATATTTATGATTGATATAATAATTAAGTAACTTATTTAGTAAATTAAAATGACTATTTAAATTAAATTAATTAAGTGATTATTTTATATTGGAATAACTTAAAAGAGGGAGTTTTTTTTTTAAAATCATTTAATTTAAATGAAATGTTATTATTTGATAAATTGATGATTAATTCTATTAAGTGAAATTGAGAAAGTGAAAATAGATTACAATCGAGTAGTTCAAATTTCTTGGTTAATTCTTATTGATTGACTGGATTTAGTATATCCTAATGTAGATGTATTATTTTCTTTCATTTTGCTTTAAATCTTGTTTCTTTGTTGGGAAAATTGGGAAAGTTTTAAATAAACAAGTCTTCCAGACCAATTTAATACCGTGGAGATTTTGATTGTTAAGTTGAGTTTATGTGTTGGCTAAGTTGTGTGCATGATATTAGCTTGGTACTTAGATACCTGATTTTGTGAACATAGACATTGTTGTTCGTCATGAATGGTGTTGAAATTGTCTGTTGTATGTTGTACACTTTGTTAACCTTAGTCAAGAAAACGTAGAAATCCTTGTTATGTTTAGGGGAGTGGCTTTTTGTAAGGGCCGACACACAAAGTGGTGTCAGGGTAACTTACAAAGAGTTAGTAAGTCAGTGGTAACTAAATAACACAGTAGTTAGAATTAAAACTCTTAACAAGATGTTTATGCCTCGCTTATGACTCTTGAGCTAGTATAGTCATGAGTATAAGATGAGAAGGCCTGGAATGGCAAATCGGTGTCTTGTTTCTTCAAAAGACATTTGATTCCACAATGATTTGCATTGGGGCCGGGTTTCGTAAGAGGTTACCAGGGTAACCCAAGTTGGGGGTCAAAACCTAAGAAGAAACACCAGGGTAACCTTTGCAATATTGTGATGACACTCCACCTAAAGTAACAGTTAACCTTGTGTATGTAATACATTCAATTGTCTAAATCTGGAAGCAATGTAACCATTAGTTTGTTATGTACTTGTGTCTAGGGTTAGTAGATTATGTCTATGTAACCATATTACTATCTCCTAGCACGAGGGGTGGACCTACGGGTACCACATGGTTGGGTGGAACGTTCACCTTACTCCGTTGGGTCCCCAATTTTGTGATTATGGCATCGAGAGCTTCATGGATGGAGAGCTCGCACTTGGAAACTTATGTGTACTTCTTCATTGTAATTTGTAAATCTTGTATTTGAAAACATCCCTCAATTGTATATGAGGTGAACAATGTAAATGTAAATTGTAATTATTATTTGATGTACCTCATCAGATGGATGAGTATTGTATATTTTATCAAATGCGATGTATGAAACATGTTAGTACTTAATGTTATCTTGAATGGGATTCCAAATGATATGTAATGTTTATATTTATGTTATTGTTAATTAATATGTGCAATGTGAAATACTAAAGTCGTCTATGGAAACTCAAAGTAGTGTAACGCCGCGTAACTTAATGAATGTATGCAACTAATTAACTTAATAATTATACTTTAAAAAAAATTATTACACTTTTATACACAATTGCAACATTCCTTAGTTTATTATGACGGGGCATTACAATAGGTATGTAGGGTTTTAAAATTTTATATAAGTTTATCTAAGACAAATATTTGACATGGTTTTCTTTGGGGTCAAGGTTTTCTTTCTTTTTTGAGTAAATGTTTGCAACTTTTCTTGGTATGGATTTTGATTTTTGTTAATGGCGTTGATGAGAAGTTATGTAATTGTTGCCTAATATTATGGTTTTGGTTTTCATTGAGATTAAATTGTTTTGGTAGATTTGATCTGGTTTTTCTTGGGGAGGTTAGGTTTTTAAGTCTAATTTAAATCAAATTTGTCTTATTATTTATTGTTCTTTCAACCAAAGAAGGGATTTTGATTGGCAGGGACTTTTGGGATTGGTTTTGTGTTATCTGGAGTTGAAATTTGCAACATTTTTTTGTTATAAGACCATCAAGTGTCAAGTTTTGGATTTTAGCTTCTACATTGGTGAATTGAGAATTGTTTTTATGTTTTTGTTTTGGCATTTTGTGTTTATTTGACTTAAAGTTCAAGTGTGTCCTAGGTTTTTGTTGGGCTTTTATGCTTATGTTTATGTAAATCAGACTGTCGTTCCATTTTTCATCAAGCAAGTCTTCTCCTTTCTTCACAAAAGGCCAATGTTTAAAAAGAGTTTTGAGTAAGAATTTGTCAGCCTTCTCTTGAGGAACTCCGTAGATGATAGTTACCTAGAAGTAGCATGTTTTGAAGAGCCTCATCCTACAATTAAGAGTGAATGAAGTGTTAAAAAGTAGATATCTCTGCATGGGCTGATGCCAGCACAATTACCATTTTTGCAGCACAAGGTCCTACTATCATTTTTCTTTTCAATAAAGCTCTATTTTTCTGGAAAAGAGGATAGGAATTGAAGAACTTGATAAGCTCCAAGCATGTTTTTCTTTAATCTATGTGTGTTTCCATTCGGTATTTCTTGTTTAATGTTCACCAGATCATGTTTATTATATTTATGAAAAAACTTAGGTCTTTTAGACTATTTAGTGGAAGTCGTATAAATGTAACATATCATTACAATGTTTGAGGTAGACTTACATTATTAGTTTGGTTTGCATAGTTGCAAGTTATGTTTCATACTCTTAATATGTTATCAACAAAGAGCATGGATTAGTTTTGATTAGTGTTATCAAATATTTCTATTCTATTTTAGCTTTTTGAGCATAGACAACAATTTTTCCATTTGGGCTGGTGGTTTCAAACTGCTTTCTATTGTAGTTAATTAGATTAAACAACACTTGTTTTTATGCTAGGGTTTTAACAATCCTTTTGTTTGCATGTCCAAGTTATACAATAGATCAATCATGATGGTGAGGTCAACAAAGCCCGGTATATGCCACAAAATCATTTCATTATTGCTACCAAAATAGTTAGTGCAAAAATTTATGTGTTTGATTGCAACAAACATCCAACAAAGCTGCCTCAGGATGGTGGTTGTAATCTTGATATTAGATTGAGAGGTCATAATACAAAAGGGTATGGTTTGTCATGGAGCCCTTTTAAGCATGGATATCTATTGAGTCATTCGGATGATGCACAAATATGTTTGTGGGACATTAACTCACCTGCCAAAAATAAAGTACTTGAGGCTCAACAAATATTTAAGGTGAGCTAGTTTAGTTGCCTTTCATAGTAAATTTGGTTTTGAGTGCATTGCTATTTCGATGTAAGATAAGCTTCAGGCCTTTACATTCCCAACATTTACTTCATGTCAATTAAATTTTTTCAGGCCTTTGAAATTTTAATTTGTTTTAGAATTGCAAATTTTCTCACTATCAAATAATGTTGGCTTAGTGAAGAATGCTTTGTCGACACCATTTCATGATATAATTACAATGCAGGTCCATGATGGTGTAGTTGAAGATGTTGCATGGAATTTAAGGCACGAGTATCTATTTGGGTCTGTTGGAGATGATCACAATTTGTTGATATGCGACTTGCGTACATATGGTGCTAATAAGCCAACACAGTCAATAGCAGGTCATCAAAATGAGGCAAGTCATATGTGGAATGAAGCTTTCTGAAAAATTAATATCTCTGATTCTCCCCAGAATTTTCTTTCCATGCATTGTATTGGAGTTTCAACATGTGCTTGACATTTTTTGTCCCATTAGTATGCGTACTTGTTTTTTTCCAAATAGTTGTGGGTTCTATTGGGGATCACTTACTTTTAGTAAAAATTCTATTACAAGCTGCTTTATTTGTTCCTGCTATACATATAACAGTATAAGATATTACATATAATCCCACATAAAAAGATCCAAACTAGACATCTAGCAAAGAAATATAAACAACACAAGACTAGTCTGCAAGCATAACATCAGGTTCAACAAAATCTTTCTGATCTCCTCGAATTACCCCCTCTGCAAAAGTGAAACTAGTGAATATTTCTAGATTTCTATTTCTCACATCACTCTTAAGTTTACCACCACCATTGCTACATCACTGCATAATGCTTTCACACTAGAAAAGTGATGCTTTGTTTTTGCCATTCCCCTTGAAATTCTTCCACCTTTAGCTACAAGGCTCCCACTTTGTTTTTCAGCTTTGCATTCTCCTCCTGTGTACAAATTGGTGAACAATTGCTTATTATCCTTGAACAGTGCATGTAAAATTCTTCCTCTAACTGCTACAGCTCTCACCAAGCCTTCAAATTTTTCATTGTATAACTTTCTAGGAGGAATTGTTGCACTTGGAAAATTTGATGCATTGTACATTGGTCATCGTGAACTGGCAATACAGTTAGCAAAAATAGGGGTTCCTTTTCTCTTATCCTTTGTAGGAATTGATGAGGTCCTTGGCTGGGAGAGTTCATGTAGCTCATCATCTCTATTGTTTTCCTTAAATCCGCATTTCAGAAGTACTTAGCTCGTAGAGTTCATGTAGCTTAAGTTTCGTATTCCTGTTGGCTTCTAAAGTACATAATTTTGTTACTTTTTAGTTTAAAAATTGTATAGCAAGAGGATTTCCCCTTGTTTTGAAACAACAATGTTCTTTTCTCGCTAATGGAGATTTAAGAATTGAGACTATTTTCAGTCATAATCATCTTTGGACATTGTTGTTTGGCTTTCATTTATTCTATGTAATTGGTCAACTGAAGATTAAATTTATCAGGGTTTATGGTTTCTTGTTTGAGTTTGTTAAGATTCCAGAAACCTTGAATTGTTAATAGAGATGCATCCTTTTTGTGTAATTATCATGCATGCCCAGATTTTCCTAAGTTTTGCTTTTCTTTCTATGGGCATCGATCAGACTATCTTTGCAAAAAATATTTTTGAAAACTTAACATGGGATACTAACTTCAGCAGTTCCAGTGATTTGTGGGACATATCCGTCATGCCATCTTCGCTAAAACAGGGGATTTGGTTATTGTATTTTTTTATGGTGCTTGCTATTTCAAATGGCATCCTGGGCGAAGGTGGCCATCAAGATAACAAGAGGAAGATCGATGGCAACATAAATAGGAAGGAGTGTGAAGGAAAAATCTTCGATAACGATTTTGTGAACAAACAAAGGGACTTTATGCTTACCTCACGTTAGATTAGGTGATTGGGTTTAAAGTATGGAGGAGATTAATCCAATCATTATGAGAATGCAGCCACTGTGCCAATGATGTTGGAGAGGGTGAAGAAAAAAATCCATCTTACACAAATCCATTATGGGAATAGTAAATATTAGTCAACACCTGCCATCCCTTTCTTGGTGAGATGGTATCAATAAAATAAATAAATCTCTTTCTGGGTGTTTATAGACATGAAATAGAGCTTTTCCTTCTTTATCATATAGACCACATCTGATATAGTTTAATAGAATTTTGGGTAAAGAACAACATGATTTTTTTATCTTGTGGATTCCTGGTCAATAGTACACAAAAAACAATCAGCCAATTTGTTTTAACACCAACATTATATTGAAACAAACAAATTCTAGAATGGGTGAGACACAAAACAGGAGGCTATGTCATATTGTTTTGATCAACTAATTACTTCAAGGGCTGGTTTGCTATGGTCTATGTAGTACAACTTGCTTATCGTGTATTTTACACATACAAAAGCCTTATTTATTTAAGGGTGTAGGACCAGAAGAGTTACATTGAAACAAAACTTCAGTAATACATGTATCATAAAATTTCTACCAATTTTCTATGTAAAAGCTTTGCTCAAACTAAAGGGATATCCCCATTCATCTGTTTCAATAAAAGCACAATGAGCTGAATCTATTTTCTCCTCCATGGGCAGCCAATCTCCTAGACTCTAATAGAAATAAAACACAAACTCTGCTCCTCTCCTGCAAGCTCCGAGTCACTTAAACAGAGGGTCTCTTTCCCTAAACATTTCCCAAAAGGTAAATAGCTCAAGAAATCTCTAAAACATAGCAAAACATTGCCTCTCCCCCTAAACATATAGTACCAAAAGGGTAAATAGCTCAGGAAACCACTAAAACATAGCAGAACATCGCCTCTCTTGTATACCCACTGGCCATTCTAAACTCTGGTTACAAACTCAGTGACAACAAATCTACCCCGTCTCTAAATTTGCAGTTCACTAGTTTCATCCCATTTGAGAGAATCTTTGCTTTGTCAAAAATTAGTGGACCATCATTTTCCCTTTACTGCTCACATAAATGAATCTTGTAGCAGCTCTCATAAACATGTAGCAGCTCTCATGAACATGTAGCTTGTTGTCAGGTGAAATGTGGAATACATGTAGATGCCAAATTATCAAAAATTTAAAAAAGAACACATACCCTTGTCTTACCTATTCTAATGCTCGTTGACAACCAAAATAGATAAGAGAAATTTTCTTGTGAGTTATGGGGGATTTGTTCAAGTTGTGGACAAGGGTGGTAGGGTCTTGATTTATTACTTATGGGTAATCAATGGATCTCACTATCAAATATTATTTTATTCATCTCTTCATTAGATAGGTGACGCTTTGAACAGTCATGATATTAGGGATGCCCTTTCCTATACTTTTTTACTATTTTTTCATTTCTGTACATTTTCAGTTGGATGTTCTTTTACATATTTGGTATGCCCGCCTGTCATTTTACCTTTCTAACAAATAGATAGGTGTGCAAATTGATCATTACCAAATTGTTGGACATCATTGAACAACATAAATTTCCCAACGATGAAGAAATAGTAGTATTGAGTTTCAACTATTTAGATGATATATCAATGACATTATTAGGGATGGTTCACTCCATGGCTACTCACAATTTACTGTTACAATTCCTAATTACAAATCGTCAGTGTTCCACAGGGTTTCAGGGACGGGGACAAGGGATGGTAGGGGACGTGTTTCGGGGACGCAAGGATAGGGGGTCTAAGTTTGGGGCAGCAAGGGGACGGCGGGGGGGACAGCGGGGGGAGGGTGGTAGGGTGCTGAGATACATATAGTACTTGAGAAAATAGTTATAAAAAGATGTATAAGTATAAGAATTATACATCTTGGAGACAACTAGGAGTCCCCTTAGATGTCTTGAGGACACCCCAGCATCCTCAAAGTCCTAGCAGCATCTTGGACACAACGACATTGGTGGTGGGATGGTGGCACTAGTGGTGGGCTGATGGGGGACGTCCCCCCCAAGTCCCCAAGTCTTCGAGACGTCCCCCTTTAGGAAATGCGAGGATTTTTGGGGGGACCGCGTCCCCGTGGAACACTGCAAATCATTAATGCTCTGATTCTAGATTCAATGCTTGGCTCTTAACATCTGTGTCATGTGATAAAGAGTTGTGACATGATTGAAACAATTCCATATTTTTATTTTAAATATTATCCTTGGCATGCAAACCTTATCATTATCCCTTTCTTATTGGACCAATGTTGTTACTCTTTTTGTTGTCTCCTTACATCTGGGTTGTTTACGTTTGATTTACATAAAAAAATTTACTCTGAAACATTTGAATAAACAGTAACTTCCCTTGATCTCATAATAACAGTATCAACTTCACTTTTCAACGTTGTACAAAAGTTACTTCTTGTAAATGAGTTTCTAGATAGAGATCGTGAGCATATAGTTTCTGGAAAGAGTGACTGAATAATTGTTCTATATTTGTTGGGTTGAGTTCGAAGATTCAAAATTGGTAAGTTTTATGTGCAAAGTTTACTATGAATTTAGATCCTAGATTTATTGTAATAGAGTCACAAGTTCTTCTTGAATAGTTTTCATTAAAGCATGAATACTAGATTGGTGTCACTTTTGGGTGCTCCCACACTATAGCCTTATATAAATTTATGCTCCATCAACTCAACAAATAATACAAGGAGGGCTTTCTAATGGGAAAGCATTTGATGTGATGACTGAATACGAAACTAGCATGAAACCCTAACAATTTCAGGTACAAAACATTTTAAAATCAAAATCAAGACTGATTTGTCTGTGGATTCAGGGCATAAAAATTTGAAGCTACAATTATACGAACTTCGGGTCATCTTTTAAGTTTCACTTTTAAAAGGAAAGTTTTGGATACCTTGTTTCCTTTCTTGTTTCTATTTTTGGGATCATTCTTTTACACCTTTGTTTTATGATAAATTCTTCTTCTTTTATTGCCCCGGTTGCTCAAACCGGGTGAAATCTTCTGCCAATTAAAGTAGCTATTTCCAATTACTTGAAAAGCTTTTGAAATTGCAGTGATTGAAATCTTGGTCTTTTATGGGAACCTTCCCTTTACAATAGGAGTAATAGCCTTTCTACACAAATGGATTGCTTAATTTTTGATGAATCTTTAAAGATACATTATATTTCCTGAGACCCAAATATTATTGCAAGTTTTGACCGGGCAATGTAAAATTCTATGCACTCATCCAATGGATGGACCAAAGAGTGGGAAAGCTAGTTGGACATGTCTTCCCTTTTTCTATGGTAAATTTTGTGTTAGCAAAGTGGGAAGTTGTGCACAAAATTGCAATGATTTTCTCTTAATATTTAAATTTGAGGTAAGGGAAATCAATCGTTTAGTTTTTGTGCATGCTTGACTGGGAACATGACAAGCTTTGAAATTGAAATATTTTGAAGAGAAATACTTAGAATGATGGAAACTACAACATGTGGTTCTTTGAACTTTGTGGGCATATTTTTTCTTGGGAGAAATTCTTAACCTCATTCATTATGGAAGCTAGAAATCTTGAAATCTACTTGTTAGCAGGTGTGTAAAATGGTGGAAATGACATGCACATAACATGACTAATATTGCAAAAATTTACTTTTTGACTCATACTATGAGAAGGTTTGTACAAATTCTAATTGCATGCAAAATTATGTACATGTCTCTAATAATAGTAAATATTTAAAATTTTACAGTCGAATATAATTATTATATTTTAATATCACATTGTATTTTTTTAATTGAACTAGAGTTACTTTAAGATCCCTCTTAAAAGTATTTTTTGAGCGCAATAGCTTGTAATGATGGATCTAACACCTACTTTTTTTTTCTCTACTTTTTTCTTTCATGATAAAACCATCGATGCAATTGTGATGTAAATGTTTTAACTTTTTCTTTCCATTTGTAGGAACAAATAAATAAACAACACAAACTTCTTTGTGCATGCTCTTTTCATACAAACACATCAAATCATTAACTACAAAAGCATCAAAAATGAAATTGTTACTGATCTTTCCTTCATTTCAAGATGGAAAACATTGTAATTCAAAAAATAAAAGTTGTGTTTTGTTCCAAACATTTGCAAATAAAATATCTTCATGCATTTCAAACACCTGTTACAAAATTATATAAACCCTATAGAGTACAATTCTTAGCATTTCTACTTACATATAGTTCTCTATCGGCATACCCCTTGCACCCCTCCTGGTGCAAGTGCTAGTATATTTTATACTTAAGTTGTCTTATAATAGGTAGTTGGGAGGATTTGGCTTAGGCCTAAGATTTAAATTTGAATTTGTAAGTTTTGGGTAATTTGCACACTTGCAATTTAGATTGATTCAATGCTTGTGGATTCGATTCAGGATAAGAAATGTATAATATAAGAATCAAGACCTATCCCTTGGGTGCGTAGATGCAATTGAGTTAGGTTCAAGTTATTTGCTAACTTTTGCACTGAAATGTGCCACTTGTTTCCCAAACTTTTTGAAGAAAAATTTAATGATTTTCTAAAACTCCCCACTTCCACTATTTGGGTAAGATTACTATGAATCTTTCATTCATTTTTTAGATGCTCTTGCATATGTTGAATGGGTGAAGGAAGATGCTCACTTTAAGCACATACTTGTCCAGATGTCACCTTCTTCTACTCATGCTTTTCCAAGGTTGAAAAAAAAGTATAAATCCTCACTAGTGCAGGCAAGCAATACTTCATTATTTTATAGTGTTTCTTCTACCTTCTTTTGGTTTCGTAGATGGCAAGATTAATCACATCACAAAAATAAATTTTTTTTGTTTCAATGTCCTTTAATTTTTTTACTGTGGACTCAAGTTTCTGTTGTGATATATTACCTAAATTATTCCATTGATTTTAAGCATATAGTTAATACTACCTTTTTGCCTTTTAATCTCCTAACTTGATTGTTACATAGTAATAATTTTTTGGAAACTTAGTTTTATATTCATGAATTTGGTGTGTATCTTGAACTAAAACATAGGAGTATGCATCATATAGCTTTTTCGTTTGACTTATTTTTTGTGAACTTTTAATCCACATGCTTCTTAATGGTTCATATTTCTCTACAATGCACAGGTGGAAGGTGGTTTATCCCATCTTCCTATTTTGGATTTTGCAATGAGAGCTCTGCCACTGGCTCCCAAAGAATGGGAGACAAGGTTAAGCATCACAAACTATTTAGAGACAGAGTGAAATTAGGGGAGGAAATCACTTCTTTTGGATGTATGAAATGGTACTGTTGTTGCATCTCAATTCATCCAAATTAATATTTTTATATTCCTTTTCATTTTTTGTCTTGTTTTCTAGCTTGCATGTATTCAAGCTAAAATATCCCTATTAGTAGGAGGATGAAGAGTATAACTGAACATCTCACATTTAGTTATTGAATTATTTTTTGAAATTATGGAATAAAATTAAATACAATGTCAATTTGTAACAACTAAGTGACCTACTTGTAAACAATATTATCATGTTTTTGAGTTTTCTTTGCTTGTTATAAACTGGCTTTTGAATTGCAAATCTATTTTGTGCATATCCTGCAATTGTTGTAGTTCAAAAGGATATATATCTTAGAGGCATTCTATCAAATAGTTCATGTTTCCATGTTCCCCGAAGTATTTCTTATGTTACTTTGCATTTAAACAACCCTTTTAAATTAATAATTTTTTCAGGTCTTAGAAAATTAAAATAGAGTTGCAGACAAAACCCACTTGGGTGATGATAATGTGAATTTTCTATTTACTAGTTCTTAGAAAATTAATAGTGTAACAAAGTTTTCATTTAAACAACCCTTTTAAATTAATATTGTCCACATAACATTGAAGTTAGGAAGTTCTTACAAAATTAATACAAAGTTATAGATAAAATAGAGTTGGGTAATGATAATGGTAATTGACTCTAAGCAATTCTTAGAAAATTAATAGACAATTGTAGAGAATACACACCTGGGTGATGATAATGGGTCCTCCTTGGGAAGCAAAAAGACTTTTCGATTTCATCATTTTTACAGTCATTGTTGTGAATCTCTTCATCTCCCTCTACATCTCCCTCTACACTCACCAATAGAGTAGCAATCCATGCATCATAAAACAAGCTATTTGAAATTCTCATAAATTCAAGGGCCTCTGTAAAAGAGGAAAAAAGGCAGTCTGTACCTTGAATGGCTCTTTATCTGTTCTAAAAGTTATTTCTGGTATATCATGAAGCCAGTAGGGAAATCCCCTCCAAACATAGGCAAAATGCACCATTAGAGAAACATACATTCAATGTGGTAGTAAAACATAGGAAAAATGTACCATCAAAGAAACATATATTCAATGTGGTAGTAAAGTATCTATATTGTTATAGATTGAGAATGTGAGGCATACCCATAACTCTACTCTGACTCAATGTATGGCCCAATTCTCATACTCACATATAGTCCTTTTGAGTGTATTAACTTTACAAATGAAACCAAATCAAACCTCCCCTCAAAACTAAACTGCAATCACAAATACTAATATAGCATTAGACTTATGAACATAATCTTATAAATATGATTGAAGTTAAAAATTAATTGCCTTCCCTTGCTCTGGTCACTGCTGTAAATTTTAAGGGGTAAACTTTGCTGGAAAATACTGCCAATACGAAACAATGTGCTAAATAAGCTAAAAAAAACCCAATTATGTATGTGTTCATTGATTCGGATAGTGAGTTGTCTCCATCTCATAAATTTTTATTTTTTTTTGAGTACTTAGTGTGCCTCTATTGCAATGTAGAAACTGTAAATTTTTTCTGAGATACTTAGTTTGTCTCTGGTGCAGTGTAGGAACTTAGTTTTTGTTTGTTGGTATTATACTAACTCTCCTTTAGTTTTCTTTTTCTTGGTTAACCACAAGTGATCTATGAGGTTTAATTCTTTTGCAAACATCCTTTGTTACCTTTACAACTCAAACCATTGGACTGACTGATTCTCTTCAATAGCTTTGTTTGGTTGGTTTCCACTAGGTGTAATTCTTTTGAAAAATATGGTCTTGAAATTCATCCAAAATATTATATCTCAAGTCAAACCAAAAGGTTATATGATGCACACTCCTCTGTTATTAGTTCAAGATACACATCAAATTCATGAATATAAAACCAAGTTTCCAGAAAAGTAAGAGCTCAAAATTTGAGGCCGTTGAACTTTTGTTGTCAAATAGTTCATGTGCCTTGTCCCAAGTTAAGAGCTCAAAATTTTAAATGAATGAATAGACAACTACTTGATGTAGTGCGTAAAGAAAAATTTGCAATAGGGTCTTTAATTATAATGATGGAAGTTTCAATTAATCTTCAGTTAGAAACTTGTAAGATCTGATGATTCTTTGGTAACATTATGGAAGATCCAAAACTTTTGCAATTAGATATTGCATGATATACGATTTAGGAGTGATAAGCCTTAAAAGTTCTATTTTGGTCTTTTTACCATTTCTGATTTGTTTTTCTATGTTTACATAGCAGTCAATAGTGTATCTTAATCGTGTCAGACCAATTTCAATTCTCTTAACCAATTTCCTTTGATGGCACATACACATAACGTAGACCAACAAATTACTCTGTTCTCAATCACTATTTAATCTATCATTTTTCTCTTTACAGTGTATTGTTTGGGCCATTCTAATTGAACATAAATTAGTAATTACAATTCATGGATTGGTACTATCATTTGTTTTCAGCATGAACATACTTTATTGTCCTATATGTGGCTTACACAAAATCTTGTTATATCATAGTTACTAGATTCACCATTTACCAGACAAGTCTTTGTAAATCCCAACTTTAGCAGGCCTAAATGAAGCCTGCAGACATATGGGAGAGGAATAGCAATTTTTAGCAAAAAATTACTATCAGCAAATATCTTCAGATAGAGAAGAACATGGAGCACACAAGGAAGAAACGTAACTATATTGGGAATTTTGCATGTAGGAAAAATGTCAAGTAGCTTCTATCAACAAATATTTGGGTGAATAAGTTCAGGAGTTTTTCTCTAGCATTGAAAGGTTTGTTTTTTAAAAGGAAGTGACAAATAAATATCCTTCACCATAAGGTTGTTCTTGACATTGTGTATGACCTATGTTTCTTTAGTAATGATTATGTTGCATTTTTATGGGGTATTTTCCCCTGAATGATCTATCTATGTTTTTTGTAAGTTTTGGTTAATGAATGTGCTATTTAAATTCTTGTTAATATTTTATATCAACATGCATTGATGTACCTCTATGCCATGATTTTACTTTTATGTACCATATTTCACTTTCTTTTTATGATATTAGCACAAACATTTTTAGAATTTAAAGTTGACTTGTGAAATGACTCAATCAAAATTTGTCTTACAGAGTCCACAAACAATAGTAACCCCATTTTAGATATTGGGTGGAGAAGCTCAAATAGTGCAGGTCTAAACCTGGAAGCATTCTATTATCCATGTATTTCTCTTGCAATTCACATGAGTTTCTTGTTTTATGCTAGCCATAGTAAAAGGGGTACCTTTGTTATGCAAATAATGTTGAAACCACAAGAGAAAGTTCTATCCAAGGCCAGTATTGTTTCATAACCAATGCCATTATTTTATTGTAATTTTGGACTTCTTTTACTTTCCTTTCACTACAGACATTTTCATTAAGTGGAGATCCTTGTCACTGTCAGTGTCTTGAAAAACCTTCCATCTTCTTTTCCTGTTTCCTTTGATTCAAGGGTTGATGGGGTTTGGTTCAACCCTAGGATGTCTTACTTTGAGCTTTATTAGAAACCAATGCTAGGAAAATATTACTCTGGTTTTTATGTTTTCGTACAGTTTCAAGCTCTAATACTTTTTCATTTTGTCTCTTGTCTCCTATGTTGCAAAATTACTTATTTATATTGTGTTGAGTTTTAAGAATTGAACATATTTTTCTTGTTTTTTGGATGCTTCGGTAGAGAATATAGGTTATCCTTTCGTTTAAGGATTGAAACAAGATACAATGTAGGTACAATGTGATATATGTCTGGATCCATTCAGATGGAAAATGTCTTACCTCCTAAGAATGGTGGTGGCATGTGGCAATGGGTTTTTGGAAAGAGTGTTGCAAATATAGAATTCATTAATGTGGGATCCCAGGATGGCTTTGTTGGAGTGGCAGCACCATCTCTTTCTAGAATTCTTCCGGTCTATGATCTTAACCTACCTGCATCTATACTTGTTCTCCCCAGAGTAGGGAGTGGAATGCTTATTTTTTCTTAGATCCGAGTTGAATTCTATTAGCAATGAATAACCTTTAATTTATAATTTGTGGAAACTTTTCTAGATTGACCTAGCCACTTTCAATGGAGAAATTATTTGTCAGGTAACTTTTATTTATGCTCTAACAACAAGTTGATCTTAAGTTGGATATTTTGTGGATTCAATTTAGGTTGTTATGCCTTTTTTTCAAAACTGAATTTGTGTAATGATCATTGTAGCCAGATGCATTCATTTGCTCACTTAATGATGTGACGCTAACAACTATGGTCAATAGGAGAGCTCATCCTGGGATATTTGGTGGTGAGGTAATCTAGTGCTGATTATTCACACTCATGCATTATATGTCATGACTAATTTTCTTATATTGATTTCTTCTTAGAGATATGAACTTTCAACCTATTGTTTTTGTATGTTACTTAACAATGCTTCTGTAATGCCAGGGCATTCTGAGGAAGAAGTTAGTTGTGTGTGGCCTTGCATTTATAGCTGCTAGAGGATCTGGTAGGTTATGATCTCTCATTGTAATAAGAGTTGGAGAATGTTTCATTATCTCTTTTCTTAGTGGTTGTGATACATGCAATTGTGTTGTACAAAGTTGATTTTAATATTTTTCTTGTGAATATATTGAAAAACCCTCTAAATTTCTACTATATTAAAGGATTGTATGTTTATGGTGCATAATCTATTGTCTGATGTTGTTTGTTGTTGTATATGATGCTTAGTTTAAGGAAGCAAAAAGAATCTAAAATATAGGAAGAAGTCACCGGCTGATCTGTTTTTTCAATTCTTAGGCCACTTGAATTTTGTATTTTCTTTTAAAGGGTTGTTTGTACTTTGTAGTATCTAGAGGTTTAGGTAAAAACTAAAAAAATGTAGAGAAACTATAACATGGTGGGCATGAAAGAGAAGATGCAGAATATTTTTTCTTTTTTTGTTCTTATATGGCCATGCCAAAGTCTTATATGAGTTGTCTTTTGGTACAAGAATATCAATTAAGGTTACAAACAAAACAAGTGCTCAATTAGTGGGAGCCAATGGTCATAACAATGGTCCTGGGGTGGGTTCCTTTTACCATCTTAAGATGCTACATTGTACTAATTGTTTTTTGTTCATCTCATTTTTTAACACTCTCAGCAACTAAAGCTCTGAGCAGTTTCTGTCCATTTTGCATACTCTTCATAATGGTGCATTGTCTTATTCTTTGTAGTCATTTTGTGTTCATTCTTAGCATAATTCTTGAAATGCCCAGTGCCTTACTATTTTATGTTCATATCATTTTTTTTTCTTTTCAATTTGTAACCTGCTTTGTTTTAACCTATTGTAGATTACAACATGCATCAAAGAAGGAACAAATAGAATATCATCGCAAGCATATGACCCTCGGTCTTTTGTTCTAGTTGTAAGAATTATGTGCCATCACACAGTATCATTGTAAGCTATGGAGGATCACAAAGGATAAAATGTGGTTGTTAGAAGCTCTTTGTTTCACATGGGCAAAGTTGTATAATGGAGAAATGACAATTGAAGGAATTGTTCTAGTTTTATCATAAGTCCACATGCATTTTCTCCCAAATAAACATTTAGATAGCTTTCGAATGTGCCTTATCAAATATAATTGTATCAAGTGGCAGTGTTGTTGATGTTGCACCTTTTAGTCTTATCACCATTGAATCCGTTACTGATAAACTTCAGTCATATTGCAGATTAGTATTTTACCATAGTCACTGTAATGGGAAATCTCACATAACCGTTGAAACAGGTAAAGGATGCCATATTGTTAAAATCTAAATGTGCTCATTATTAGATCTTGGTTGTATTTTCATTTTAATAAACATATTCTAAAACCCTTGTTGAAATCTTAATTTTAGGTTGCAGCTCGTCAAATTGGAGAGGTGAACATGCACTCTTTACTTTCATCCAACCATGACCAGTGAGATTTCTAGATAGGAAGTTTCCATCCTTCTCATTCGAATCCTTCCAATCTTCTCTCAAGGGTTGTTCGACTGGAATGGAAGGGCAAGGCTGCTCTGAATCAGGCCGTGCAATATATGCACCACAAATAATATAACTACATTTACTATATATTTTCATGTTTTTTCTCCCTTCAATGTTTGTAGCATTTGTATCATATCTTGAATTTGTCTTCCATGGAAACCAAGAGTGCAGTGAAGGATGTATTTTTTGGATCTTTGCTTATGTAGCTATATGTTGTTGTAATTCCTTTGGTTATGCAACTATTTGATGTTTGTATATTCTTTTTTTTCATGCAATACCAAAAAAATATTTGAATATCTATGTGTGGATGTGAAAATTTGCATATGGTTAGCATTTTAAAACCAAAATAATCCTCAACATCCCTATGAGATAATGAAACATGTTAGATATGCTAAGTAAGATATTAAAACAACAAGAAAAACCAAATAATCATACAAACAACATGAATCAACTTCATCTCATAGTGGATTGGTGTCACATGTGCTAGTGACCCTTTCCCAATCCTTGATCAAAGCTTAAGATGATGTAAATGCAATGGAGATGATGAGAAAAATCAGTTCTCAAGGAGAGTGACTTTGCATATGCTTTTTGGATGAAATTGTGGAGATTGTGGAGATGAAATGGACAAAATCAATTCTCAAATGAAGAGAGTGACTTTGCATAGGAGTTGTGGAGGATTTGCTCAAAGATGAAGCTTCTATTTAAGGATTTTCAAAATGCTAAGTGTTGAAGAGGGACCAATGTGGGACTAAGATTGGACCAATGAAAGAAGGACACTTGCCATCATGTGATAGGCCAATGGATGTGCAAGATTAGGGAAATGTTCCCATGAGAGGGAGAATTTGAATTCAAATTTGAGAGTAAATGCTAAGTGGGGGACAAGAAAATGAGCAATAAATGCAATGTTGGAGGGACAAATCAACTTGCCTTTGAATTCAAAATTGAGGGAAAATGAGGGTTTTTAATAAATCAATAAAATTGATTTATTTGTGCAAGTGGAAATATCTAGAGAATGCAAGTGGGTGAGATTAGTATTTAATCAGGGTTAGATTAAATAGATGATGATTATGTTAGTTTAATGCTGATTAGGTGAGTTTGACTTTCATGATTTAAATATTTGATTTATTTAAATCAGAAAAGGATGAAATATGGATTGGATTTAATTAAATAAATGTTTGACCTATTTAATTAAAGGGATGATGTTTGATTTATTAAAAGGCTAATGATAATGTTTATTTGATAAATGACCTTAGGAAATGAGATTATTTAATGAATGGACGAAAGTGATGAATGGGCCTAATGTGAGACCTAATTTGACTAAATCCGATCGAATGCATAATGTTAACTTTGCATGTCTACATTTTGCCCCTCTTTGAAGCAATGTACTTGTTGCGTTGGTTCAAAGAATAACTTGCCGCAATCAAAATTCAAAAAATTCTTGATTTTAAAGATGCTCCAGCGAAAAGAAGTACAATGGTACATTGCCCCCTCGAGAGATCGAGCGAAAAGATTCGATTTTTTGGTCGATCTCGCGATAAAGAGGTTCAAAATGGGTGGTTATGGATGATGATGTAAATGAGATGATTTTAAGATGCTTAGAATAACAAATCTATATTATCCTAAACAACTTAAATGATGATATGATATGAGATGGATGCGATTGATGATGTGAATGATGTGATATGCTATGATTATGCAATGGATGATTTATGAGATGCTTAGACTAACAGATCTATATTATGATGATGATTATGCAATGCATGTGAAATGATCGATGTTTCCTATGATGTATGATATGAATGATATGTGGTATGCTGACGGTTTGTTGATGCAAGATGTATGTAGGATGCAAGATGTATGATGGATGCATGATGGATGTATTGGTGATGATGATTAACTATTCATGCTATGATGTTAGTGCGGAAAATGAAGAAATTAGATGATGACAAGAGGATCCAACAAACCAACATTATGAGAGATGATGATGATGATGATAGATGAGAAAAGATAGATGGATAATTTGCTTATCAAGGATTGGGATTTTCAAAGGGTCACTTACCTTATGTTTGATAACACGCCTAAGCATGATGCATCAAGGTATGAAGGACTAGGATGGCGTTGAACTTAGTGTGATGGACTTTGACTCGAAAAATAGATAGGAGTATTCTTGTTACGGAAACCTTGCTAGGATGCACTTTAGAAGTTATAAACATCTCAGACCAAAACACGGAGAGGTATAACCAATCCATGCAATAGTCAACAAGCCATCCAAAACATCCTCTATACATATCTAACAAAGAAAGTATTCACCAAGTTATTTTACAAGAACGTCCAACAAGCACAGCAAACAAAAGAATAATGATCGTTGCCCCATTCCTATCTCTCTAAATCCTTCATTCGGATATCATCGAGAGGTCCTTGGAATGAGCGCAATAAGATAAATCAAAAGAAAAGATCAAGTACACAAACAAGTCAATGTTCTTCATACCTTCAACCAAAGGGATGTGTTTTGATAGGATAAGAATCTAAAGTGATATCCAAAATTATGCCCATTGTCGGAACAATATATCCTAGGACATGCATTGTATAGGATGATGATGGTTTGATAAGTTGATTGATAGGTTGTTGATATGACATCGATTGACATGTTTGTGAATGATCAAGATTTTGATTTTTTGTTACAGGTTTGTTGTTTCAATTTTGATTTTATGATCGAAGATTGATTTTGCTGACTGTTATGATTGTTTCTGCTTGTGTTGCCAAAGGATGAAGGTGATGATCAGTTTCTTATGGATGATTGATTATTGCGGGTGCAAGCGAGCTGAGACGGATGGATTTTTTCAAATATTTGGATGTTATTGATGTTTTGAAATGTTTTGAGGCTATTTTTGGATTTTGATTTTTTTCTGATGTGTTTGGATTTTGGTGTTTTTTGAATGTTTTTGGATTTTCATGTTTTTTGAATGTTTTTGGATTTTGATGTTTTTTGGATGTTTTTGGATTTTGATGTCTTGGGGGCTGATCAAAGATTAGCCTTGCCTACATTTAAGCTCGGAGACGACGTAGTTTGGATTCCAATGTTTTTGATGTTTTTTGATTTTTTGAGTGTTTTTGGATTTTTCGATGTTTTGGATGTTTTTGGATTTTTCGCATGATTTTGACAATTTGGATATGGACATGTGTGATGATATCAGTGCTCTGTTTAGGATTTTGTTGAAGACCAAGCTAAGGTTGATTGATCAGATCAATGGATTGATGATGATAACATTGTTGAGGATACACAACAATGCAAGGATAGTGTTAAGCAACACAAGGATTGGGAAGGATATCCCAAGATTATGGATTGATTGGATTTGATTGATCAGGATTATTGAAGCTTGGTTTGGAACAAAAGATGTTTGAATGATTTGATGTGATACGTTAGATGCGACTGATAGTGATTATTTGGATTGATGGTTGACAAAAGATGAAGACTGATAAGGACATGTTCGTTCGTCAAAATATGCCATGGGCTAGTGATTCGAATCACAAATGCTTTGATCAATTTGGCTTCACGTCTTTTAATGTTCATATCACCATATAAGGAAAAGGATATAGATCAAGATTTATTCCTGAATCAAGATGTAAATATCTGCCCCCAATGTCTAGCAATGTATGGAATGCCATGGATGGATGTTCAGATAGGTGAATGGATGGATGGATGGATATGGAGAGCACTCAAAGGATGCCAAGGATTATCTTGCGATAAGATACAATGTTCAGATAAAGGAATGCTTCATTGGATAATGCTTCATGGCTTAGATAACACTGCATAGGACAAGCTCAATGAAAACAGCCTATGTCAAGATGTTTTACCATAAGCAAGTGTAAAGTGTGCACCAAAATTTTTCAAGATCAAGATAACTTGGATGATGGATGCGGATGGATGTAAAACGGATTGGATAAATGGTTTATGGATGGATGGATTTATTATGGATAAGACAGATGGAATGTTGGCTTTATTATGGATGGGATGAGATGCTTTCACCTGAACTGGCGCACATAGATGCTCGATTCTACACATGACACCTGTTTGCCATGTTTTCGTCATGGTCTTGCCCAAAGCGCCGCCCATGCGGTTTTCACTAGAGGACGATTTTTCTCTTTACTGTTTTCAATCCTTTTTCTAAATTTTTTTGGATTTTCATATTTTTAATTTTTTGTTTTTTTTTGAAATATTTATGCTGAACCACCTGGTGGTGTTGACGTAGATGTCCCCGTCATGATGTGCCATTGATATCCTGCTTGAAGAAGCTACTTTGCCAAGATATGTGCACTTGAATACAATTTTTGGGATTTCTGATCTGCTTCATTGATACCGGAGTTGACTTTGTCTTTGTGCGCACATCACGATAGATTGCCTTCTGAATCCTTATGATGAAGGGTTGTTGCCAATACACGGTCAATGTAAGAATTGGATATTATGCGTGGAGGCATGGATGGAGTGTGTTTAGGGATAAGAGATGGATTGGTTGATAGTTTGGAACCTTTGATTCTCCAAACTTGGGAAGATGAGCAATGATGGGTGGATACGAAAGTGTGCGTGGAATTGGGACCAACTGCTTGATACACTTTGTACGTCGCTTGAAAATCCTGCTCTTGCTTTTGTGGACCTCTTTGATGGATACATTTCCCTTTTTTATTTTTCCCCATAGTTTCTTTAACTGATGGAGTTTGATAGGGATGGTCTCTTTTTGTATTCTTTGGTATCCATTTATATTTGATTTGTCCATTATGCTTCTCAGCTTCTTTTGATTTGATAATGTTCTTCGTACTTTGATTCAAATCTTCCTTTTGACATTGGTCCCAATGTGTGGATGGGGTGATGGGTGGATAAATATTCATGGAATGATTGGTTGTAGTATTGACACTAGCTTCATCATAAGGACTCTTCATGCTCCCTATGTTGACGTTTGCTTGAGACGAAGTTGCCCCCAGTATGGTGGAAGTAGTACCTTCATGCTTTGATTTCTCCTATTCCAAGAGCTCTTGTTCAATAAGTGTTCTCTGATAGATGACCACCGTAGGTGACGTTCTTTCAATTTGCTGCTCTGCTAACTCTGGATGTTCTATCTGACTTGTTTCCTTGAGCGGATAATGATGGATATTTTTATTCATGATGTCCTCAATCTGAGTTTGGGACATATTTGATCCTAATGTTGATAACTCTGTTTGACTGTAGGAGTTAATGATCTCTTTTTGTGTAACAAAATTTTGTTCTAGATGAAGATCATCTACGTGTCCCTCCATAGAAAGCATCTCATGGGTAGATGGAGGAGTATGTGCGACATGAATATGATCATCTTGCATAGATAAGAGAGTGTCCATTAGATTATTGTAGTATCTTGAAGATACAAATTCTTGATCTTGAACGATTTCGGAGTTGTTTTCAACATGCTTTGGATCAAGCTCTTGAAATGGGTCAGTTTCAAAGGATGGATTTCTTACAAAGGAATTTTGGATGTTGACATTAGGCATGGTCAAGTTCAAGATTCCTTCAGCATCTATAACCATTAGGTCAAAGGGGATCAACATGTCTTGGAAAGGACCATTGCTAGACCTTGGTGAAGATTTTGATCATGCTTTGGAATAAATTGTTGAGATATGTCCTCTAGCTCATAAGGAGATGTAGAGACATTTTCAACATGATCATAGGTCAACAGATCGTGCATTATTTCAATTGGATCAAATAATCCTAACACTCCTTGAAAGAGATCACTAAAAAGTGGCTCTTGATGTATGGTGAGTTGATCATTGGATTGTGGCAATACATCCTCAATGTGCTCCTCGATGGAGAAGTTTTGATCATTGTTTTCGACAATTGCGGTGGAGAGATTGTGAATGTCTTTGACCATAGAGTCAAGTGATGTTGATATTTCTTGAATTGGCTCATTGTCAAGTTTTGTTGGTGGATTTTGATCATGATTCAAAAGTGACTCTTGACATATGTCGATTTGATCATTGGATGAAGTAAACGTGTGTTCAGTGATGGATTGATCTTGATCCTTGTTTTTAATAGTTGTCATCTTTTGTGTTTGTGCTCGTGTTGGTTGGGTAGCTTGAGAGGCTTGGGAAGCTTGAGATTGTTGAAGCCCTTGTTGGTAGGCTTGATGTGCTTTTAGTGCGATGCTATGATATTGACTTATTGTACTTGGTTTTGGTAGTAGTGGTGGTGTATTTGGAATCGTGTTGGATGTGGTGACAAGTGATTGAGATACACTTGGAGTGTTCAGGGGTGTGGTGTTTGGAATGATCAAAGTGATAGGGATGATTGGGATGAATGAGGTGATAGGCCCTTGGGAGACCATATTTTGATTGGTTGGGATCATCATTGTTGCTTGATTGGATACCATCTGTTGGTGTGATGTCGATGGTATATTCAAAGGATTTGATGTGATGGTTTGATTGACGTTAGGTGGATTGATTTGGGTGGATTGATTGGTGCTAGGTAAAGGGGGAAGCCCTAAACCAAGGAATGATGTTGGTAATAGTGGTTGATATTTCCCTTGGCGCAATGCCTCAACTATTTTAGAAAGTGCAGCAATTTGATCTAGCCAATTTTATTCTTGATTTTGATCTTGACTCCCTTGATATAGTTGATTTGGCTTGTGTTCAAGTAGTTTTGGCATGCATGCTTGTCATTTTTGAATGGGATCATGGACAAATGGATTTTGGATGAAATTCTGATTTGGGATGATGCTTTGATTTGGTGTGATAGGTTGAAATTGACCATTGTTCATGTTTGTATGATTTGCATATGTGTCCATCCCAAAGTTTGTCAGATTCATGTTTTGAAAACTTGTACTTGGTACATTCTCCTTTGGCATGTAGGGATTTGGTGGGATGACGTTTGTTTGAAGGCTCATGCATTGATTGTTCGGTTGATGGATTTGTAGGTTTGTATTTAAATCTCCCATCGGGAAATGTGATCCAATCTTTGATTTGGGCATACTCACACTTGTTGTACCATTGACATTTGTCAAAGGCAATGATCCCATGCATGGACTTTGATAATTGATAGCCATTGCAAGGCTTTGAAGATTCAACTGATTTGGATTACCCAAGATGTATGGATCAAGTTTATATTCCATGTTCTTCTTGTGTTTTGACCTTGTTGCAAAAGTGATCTCTAAGGTTCTTAGGACCAATGATGAGATGAAGGATGAAAGGTGGTGAATGATATGAGTGTTGAACATTTAGGGACTTTGGATCAATGCTAGACTTAGGGTTTGATTTTGATTGGTTGATTTGGATGATGAACTTGTAAACCCTAAGATGTTGGATGTGATCTTAGGATGAACTTGTTCAAAGGATTGCTAATTTAACTAGAGGTATGAGAAAGGATGCATTTCCATACACCTAACTAAACAAGGTGATTTTGATTTTGATGATGCACCTAAGTCTAGAATGATGTTTCCAAAGTTCTAAAGTTGTTTGGTGGGATGGATTTTGATAAATGTTTGAGATGGATGAAATGTTTGATTTGATCCTAAGAGACTTAGAGAGACTTTGTTTACTAGGCAAAGGTATTGAAGAACACACTTTTCTCTAAGAGCAAAAAAAAGACCAATATGACCAAAAGATATCAAGCACATGTGTGATGTCAAATTTATTATCTTTGCTTAATGAGTACTTTTTACCACAAACACACATCTTGATTAGGTTTCAAATTGAATGTCCAATGTCATAACTTATTTTGGTCCCACAAAGTGCTATGTGGAAGCTCCAAGAAATTAGGACAACGGTTGCCTAATGTTGACCTTTGTAAGAGCAAATTAAGATGTAAACCCAATTACTTAGAAACCTCTAAGGACATAATCCCCAGGGTAAGCAATAGTTCTTGGGTTTTGTCAAAGGTATTTTCTCTAACTAAGGGGTTTGAAATTTTGATGATGATGTTGAATGATGGTTTTCCAATGCTTTTGATAAACGTACTGTGTTTTCAAACAAGCAATGTAACATCCTAGCTCAATTGGTATGTTTTTCTTCGTGGGCTTGCCTCATGCCCTTCGTAGTAGAAGAGATGACTTTACATGCAACCAAGGATAAAATATAAAGGTATGTTAAGAATGAAGTCTTAACCTCTATATTTCAACCAAGATCGGACATGGCAAGTAACTTCTTGGAATCTAAGTTCCAATGCACCACTTTGATAAACTCATTGGATGGACTGGATGGCAACTACAAACAAGGTCCTTAATGACACAACATCGGGGACATGGCACCTTGCGAGCGTCTAGCAAGCCACTAAATACTTTAATCAATCCTACTAGGGGATCTTATATGTTTTATGGTAGTACCCCGTTCTAAAAGACACTGTACGACTAAGGCCTACATACCATGAGGACTTGACAGTTTAGTCTTATACATTTATATACCGGCCCGAATGAAAAACCGGTTGGAGTCGCCTTCAAGTTCTCCTTTCGGATGTGTCTCTTAGGTAGGCCCCTCTAAAGGTAAACAATAGCGAGCAAACACATCCGTAGTTCGATCGACCTTCATTTAGAAACAAAGGGAGAACATACGCGATATACCTAACTCACACTCACAAAGTGTTTTGTTCAATTTTTAAACCCAAATCGAAGTGTGGAGGCAATCTTTTATGCAACTTAATGTCACCAAAAAGACTTTTGATTCTCAAGATCGCCGTGAGGCACGAGAGAAGCGCATACGCCTTTTTAGATGAGATTACTTTGAATAAGAGATTACGAAACACGAAAAACACATGTTTATTTTAAGCCTCAAAACAAAAATGAATTCATTTTAGAGCACCAAGCTAAATGTGAAGTTGATTTGTTCAATTTTAGTCCAAAAGTAAAAAACTAGTCAGTTTCTACCGTTTGATTTTAGGCCAACTTTGAAAAGATCAAGACAGTGATTGTTTTTCAACCTAAATTTAAAACAAGTTGTTCTGAAACAAAAAATGAAACCAGGAAATGAATGCCTTGAGAATTTAAAAATGCTTTGTTGATTTTGAGTTCAAATGCTCAGTTTTCTTTCTTCCACTCAAATATGCTTGTTTATCTCATTGCCATTTCAAATCAAGAATTTTCCATAAAATCTTAATTTTCCTGCAACCAAGGAAAAGTTAGAATGAAATACCACCACGTTTTAATCATATAACCACAAAGTTATTTCTTTTCCAATGACATAAATAGAGAAAATAAAGAAAGTGTCACAAATTCTCCTTCCTGCAACAAGTCATGCATGAAAAAAAAAGTCAGATCTTAGTAACAAGAATCAAACCACATATTTAACCTAGTTAAAACACACATAATAATGGGGGTGGTTGAAGATCTTCAAAGGAAAATCAAATACGCATCAGGTTGGATTTAATGACAGCTGCAAATAGACTCAAAGATTTTTATTGACAGTCGCAAATAGGCTCAAAGATTTCCATTTACTACTGACAGCTGCAAATAGGAATTATGATTTTTATAGATCTCCTCACACGAACACTTAGAGGTGCACAATTATCAAAGTTTATATTGAACAGCGCAATTCCTTAAATTGATGTACCACAGAAATGAGAAAACTATGCTTTGTTTTAGCACAAAGGACGAAGCATAATGAAATGACAATAGTTTTTTTTTAGCATGTTTTTTACCACCGTAATACATAGCCTTTACTTTGAATAGTCATAATCCTTTAGTGCTCACTTGAATAGTTTACATTAGTGGACCGTCATATCTTTGTTCAAAAATTTGAAATCATTGACAAGGAACATGAACTTCTTGAAAGTCTCAAGGCATGGACCAAATGCGTGGACTGTCTAACGATTCACTACAAAAGCGGAGACAAGGTGTGTGAAATGTCTGAAAGTTTATTGTGACAGCATAGACAAGGCACGTGAAACATCTAACAAAATCTGGAAGCATAGACAAGGCATGTGAAATATGACTAGACAAGGCATGTGAACTATCTGACAGTGTAATGTTTGACAAAAAGCCTTAAAAAACTGTGTTTCGATGGTCTGATTAAAAATACTTTAGAAGCTTTTAAGCAAATGCAACTGGCGATGTAAATCCATACCTCTCAACCTTTTCCAGCATTCTCCCTGCGTGAGATGTGGGAGCAGGAATGGGCACGCGAACTCAAAGATGTCTGATCAGCGTTTGAAACTAGGGTCTCTATTATCAAAGAAAAACGTGAGCCTCATAAATTCATAAGTAAAAGAATTAGGCTTCTAAAAGAATCTGTGTAACACAGCGGAGGTGGTCTTGAACGGTGGCATGGTCAAATATTTGATCCTTCGGATGCATCAGAAGCTACAAGGTAGCTGCAAAAGAAGGATCGGTTATTGGTAGCTAATTTTGGTGATCAAACATTTGCATGGTGTGAGATGTCCCATTTGAAACCTTTTCGGGAGAATTTTGTAGAGTTGGCTAAACTTTCAACTACAAAGGTCTTTTGCAATGCGGTGGATAAGGCTCTCAATGAGCTAGCTAGGCAAGAGCAACTCGGTTTGACTTGCTCATGCCTAACTGGGAAAACTCACGGCACACTTGAAAACAAAGTCATTTCCAATGGTGGTTTACGTGAAGGAGTTGTTGTGAACAATCATAGATGCTTTAGCCTGGTTGTAACTGCATTTGATCCTTCAAAATTGCTTACCTATGTTCGAGAGTTAGCAGAATATCCCTTTACCGACAACACCTTGGAAATCACCATGTTTCGTGCTCGAGTGCATTGTTTTTATGCAGCGTAGAGGCATTTTGCATTTGGGGAGACATCTTCAGAGGTTTTGTTAAAGCATGCAACTATCTCTGAAAGTCTATTTTCAACATCCAAAAATGTCAAAAGAAACAATAGTTCCCCTGGGAAACATAAACAAAGTTCAAATGGAAGACAATCATTGGAGAACAAGAAGAAAATGTTTGGGGTTTCTAAAGGATATGATGCATCTGAGCAGGATGACTTGCCACTGAAAAACTCTACTGAAACCCCAAAAAGAGCTCGAAAGGAAAGAGAAGGTTGTTCCGGCAGAAAACTATCTCAATCAACTACTAAGAAGCAAAGAAAAAATGAATATATATTCGCATCTGGTGGATATAGGGAGGGATCTAAGGGTTGGCAAGAAAAGAGAAATATGCACAACAAAGTGACTTTTAACCTCACGTCAGGGATAATTCATCAAATCTTTACTAACCTAGACTAACTATACATGAATGTTGTAAAACAGAATACCTATATAGAACAAGAAGTGAGGCTGCTGCAAAAGCAGAAGTCAATGAAGTAACACAATTTTTTGATACAGATGATTTTAGTCTACCAATTAAATGTACGCTATGCAAATGAAACAACTTATGCTGAAATGAACCATAAAAAATATAGTTGAATCTTATTTAAAGTATAAAGCTAAGACAATATAAAACAGTAACCCAAATGAGAACGTGGAAATAAGGTCTCACGAATTTTCAAACAATGAAACTCCCCTCCCTCTAGTGCCATTTTGTGGATGTGAAAATCTGCATATGGTTAGCATTTTAAAACCAAAATAATCCTCAACATCCCTATGAGATAATGAAACATGTTAGATATGCTAAGTAAGATATTAAAGCAACAAGAGAAACCAAATAAGCATACAAACAACATGAATCAACTTCATCTCATAGTGGATTGGTGTCACATGTGCTAGTGACCCTTTCCCAATCCTTGATCAAAGCTTAAGATGATGTAAATGCAATGGAGATGATGAGAAAAATCAGTTCTCAAGGAGAGTGACTTTGCATATGCTTTTTGGATGAAATTGTGGAGATTGTGGAGATGAAATGGACAAAATCAATTCTCAAATGAAGAGAGTGACTTTGCATAGGAGTTGTGGAGGATTTGCTCAAAGATGAAGCTTCTATTTAAGGATTTTCAAAATGCTAAGTGTTGAAGAGGGACCAATGTGGGACTAAGATTGGACCAATGAAAGAAGGACACTTGCCATCATGTGATAGGCCAATGGATGTGCAAGATTAGGGAAATGTTCCCATGAGAGGGAGAATTTGAATTCAAATTTGAGAGTAAATGCTAAGTGGGGGACAAGAAAATGAGCAATAAATGCAATGTTGGAGGGACAAATCAACTTGCCTTTGAATTCAAAATTGAGGGAAAATGAGGGTTTTTAATAAATCAATAAAATTGATTTATTTGTGCAAGTGGAAATATCTAGAGAATGCAAGTGGGTGAGATTAGTATTTAATCAAGGTTAGATTAAATAGATGATGATTATGTTAGTTTAATGCTGATTAGGTGAGTTTGACTTTCATGATTTAAATATTTGATTTATTTAAATCAGAAAAGGATGAAATATGGATTGGATTTAATTAAATAAATGTTTGACCTATTTAATTAAAGGGATGATGTTTGATTTATTAAAAGGTTGATGATAATGTTTATTTGATAAATGACCTTAGGAAATGAGATTATTTAATGAATGGATGAAAGTGATGAATGGGCCTAATGTGAGACCTAATTTGACTGAATCCGATCGAATGCATAATGTTAATTTTTCATGTCTACACTATGATATTTGAGCTTTATATGCATAAAGTTATTTGTTGATTGTATTTTTTTTCATGTTAATCCAATACAAAAAAAAAATTTGAATATCCATGATATTTGAAGTTTATATGCATAAATTTGTGGGAATTAATTTAGATTTGATTTATAACTTGAATCATGGATTCACTTAAATAAATGACTAAACCATGACTAAATAAATGACTAATATGACAAATAATTGAATACAATGACAAAATATATGACTACAATGACTAAATATATGATTACCATGACTAAAATAGTGATGAGAGTAATGACTAAATATATGACTAAATAAATGACTACTATGTCTAAATAAATGACCAGTTAACAACAATCAATGACTAAATTAATAACTAAATATATGACTAAATTAATGACTAAATATATGACTAAATAAATCACTACCATGACTAAATAAATGACTAGTTAACAACAATCTATGACTAAATCTATGACTAAATCAATGACCAAATCAATGACTAAAAATCAATGACTAAATAAATGACTAAAATAGTTTAGTCATAAATTTGGTCGCATTATAAATGACCAGCAATAAACTACTAATGGTCACGTGACCAAAATTAGTCATTTATATGCAATTTTTAGTAGTTTATTTAGTCATATATTGTTGTTTGTGTACTAGTGTAATCACCATCACAAACCAATATCAAACCAAAACATAAGAGTAACAAATAGTAGCAAAGAGTATCAACAACATGGGGGTATTACAATAAAACTATGTAAATGATCATTAAACTTAATTAAAGGTTTTTTAACCATAAGTAAACTACACATACCCATGTGTGCTATAGGCTAAGGGTGTAGAATTCCCATCCGCTTAAAACCAATACTATCCTCAATATTGGCAATTATTGGATGCTTCTACAAGCATGCTTCATCTTCCCATGCCACATCTTCCTTGGCTTCATTCTTCCACTTGATTAGATAATGCATAGTCATCCTCATACACAACCTCTTAGTGAATTTATAAGGGATTCCTCAAGTTCAAAAATTATTTTCCCCTCCTCATTAAGATTTAGTAGCATTGTTTGGGTTGAGATTATTTTTCAATAACCTTTTTTGAGTAGGTAACATGAAAGGCTAGATGTATTTTTATTGACTTAGGTATCTCCAATTTGTAATCAACACTACCAATATTTTATAAATCTTTATAAGTTTTATAATACTTTGGTGAAAGATTATTATCCTTATTCTATTTTAGTGACATCTATTTATATGGATATTGTGACCAATGACATAGTATAGGTTAACTACACTTGATTGATATGGATTCAAAGCATATTTAAGCCACTAAGCATCAATCCCAATAAGATATTCAATGTAAATAAAAATGAGGAATCCATTAAAACTAATATTCTAAAATATGAAAGCTTGACAAACATCTATGCTAAGCCAATGAATCTTATCCTATTGGGGGAGTGGTGTGGCATTGATGTGGAATGGTGATCCTTTCCCAATCCCTTGGATAATATGAACCTTTCCAGTCGATTTTATTGATTAAAATTGATGGAAACTGATGAAAAAGATGAATGAAAGCATGATTAAAGCTAGATTAACATGATAAAAAGCTAAGATGATTGATGTGAGTGTATGCAAATCTATTCTAAATGTATGCAAGATTCAAATATGCATGCCCTAGATTTGAAAATATACTAAATGAGTGTAATTAAGTTACCATGGAAGCCATTAATGGATGCTAAGGTAATATGATCAATATTTAAACTAAAAAAGTTAAATGTGTGCTAAATGTGGATGCAAATGAGAGTGATTTTAACAGCATAAGTTTACTTTTAAAAGATGGATCCCTATTCAATAGATGCAAGGTCTATTTATAGAATAGGCAAAAAGAAACTGATGGTCAAGATTGAAAGAATCAATCAATGGTCAAGATAGAGGGAAGATGGAGGCATGGATCATGGATTCCCATCAAGGGTTGAGAATGCAAATTGATTTTTAATCAAGGGATCACAATCATGCAAATAATCACACTTTCAAAACTTGCACAAGAAGTTTGTTGAAAGTTTGTTACAAGGAAGAATATTCCTTTTTTTTCAAATGAGTGAAGAGGGAAAGAAAATTCCTTGAGAATATTCCCTTTTTGGAGGAATGTGCAAAGGAGGAATATTCTCAAGGAATATTCCCTTCCAAGTGGGAGAGTTAGAATTAATTAGTAATTTCATAATTAAAACAAAGTTTCAATTATGCAAATTAGGGGAATTTATGATATTCATTAAATAATTAACTTATTTAATGAAAAAGGGTTAGAATGACATGTAATTAAATAATTAAGATCATTTAATTTAAATGAGAGGACTTAGGGTGTTAAATTAAATATTTTGATTTATCCAATTTAACAAGACGAAAGGTTCTAAGCATGAAAGGGGGAGGAATTAACCTAATTAGATTAACCAGATTAATAGATGAAAATAACACAATTAATTAAATAGCTAGGATATTTTAATCAATTAAGCAAAAAGAGGATGGGTTTTAGGATGAAACGGTGTTAGTATATCATATTCAAGTGTGTGATATCATTTAGGAAATTTTTAAGTGTCTACATTTTTCCCCTCTTTGAAGTGAGGTACATGTTACATTGGTTCAAAGACTAATGCTTTTCGGATTGAAATTGTTGCCCATATCAAAAAATAAGAAAAATTTTAATTTTTTTAGATACCCCAACAGAAGGAATAAGTTGGTTCCCTGCCCACTCGAGAGATCGAGTGAAAATTTTGAATTTTGGGTTGATCTCTTGACAAAGGTAAAATATAGGTTCAGGTGCCAAAACATGCCCTAAGATGCCAAAAATGGCCTCAAAAATGCAAAAAATGGCTCAAAATAGGTCGAGAAGTGCAAAAATAGGTAAAACAGGCTAAAACTCTAGCTTTTGGCTCAAATTAGGGCAAAAAACCCTAATTTTTTGGCTTAAATAGGTGAAAAGGTCACACTTCCAATTCATTTCTGCATTGAGCCTTTAGTAATTTTGTGCATTTGGAGCTCTAATACTTTGATGAGATGGCTCACCATGTGCTTCCACTTCACCTTTCTGAGTGGGTTCAAGAGTACCAATGTCAGGAAGACATAGGACCAAGGGTATGTGACTCAAAACTTTTCTATATTTTCTCATTTAGGTGCATTTATTACCGTGTCATGTTTTTAGGAGCATCGTTATATAGCGATGTGCAAGAGGCATTATAAGCATTGCTATTGATTTTTTAGCAATGCATTTGTTGTTTAGTAGCGCACCATGATTTTTCATTTTGGTGACGTAATTGATTGGGGGGTCGCGATTGTAAAATAGCGACACAGGAATTTTTCAGTCTAGTGTCGCTCACTTGCGCTGGGTGATGCACTTGTCAAATAGTGACGCACTGGATTTTTTAGTTATAGTGATGCATACAAATGTTGATTCGTAATTGAGTATTGTGACGCACATCACCAAATTGGCAACGCACCCCCAAAATTTATACAGCGACACACCCTTAAAAGAGTGATGTTATTGATTTCAGCGACACAATTGATGTTCTAGGGTGCAAAACCCCTGATTTTGATTAGTTTTCCAAATTTTAAGCAAATTGACACTGTGTATGTGATGCATGCAGAAGGATCCATTGTCATTGATGTCGCAAGTGCACCATTCTGAGATTTTGGTAGCAACATGATATTTCAATGACCTAGAGGTGGAGCGGTTGAGGATGTTTGGATTAGGTTTCATCACTTTCTTGCCAGAGATCCAGACCCACTTGGCCATGATGACGGTGCTTATTGAGAGGTGGCACAATGAGACCTCTTCTTCCACTTTCCCACCGTCAAGGCTACCGTCACACTTGAGGACGTGTGGTAGATCCTGCAGCTTCCCATCCATGGGGAGCGAGTTATTTATGATATTGAGGCTAGGAGGGACACATGTTCACTATTACAGTCTGACAACATCATTTTGGTCAATTCGTAGATTGATTTGGACCTGTACTACTAGCGGGTATCAATTTCCAGATTGTTCGTGGCTGCACTTATTTGTGTTGTGATTGCCCGAGACCGACGGGGTAGAGGCTTCAATCCAGGTTGGAAAGTTGCATGGCATGGGATGATTCGACAGACCACGATGTATGTGTGGGGTCCAATTATACTTGCTTCTTTGTATCATGGCATGTATCAAGTCATATATTGTGAGGGCAGCAGCATCGGGGCAGGTGTTACACTACTTCATATTTGGGCATATGAGCATATTGCAGTGTTGAGGCCATTGATTGTTTTAGCATACATTCACAAGGATGATCCCATCATATTTAGATACAGGGTTTTGATGACATTGTAGTACATAGGACCAACAAGTCTACCATATTGGTGCAGGGTCATTGATGGCATGACCATATTTTGATGGAGGTCATGGTTGTAGGTTCTAGCATGGTATAATGACCAACAACAGTTGTATTTTGCTCACCAGACTCGCTATATGCAGGGGCGAAAGCACACTACGATAGAGCATTATCTCCCAAACCATGTTGCAAGGCATTTCAGGGAGGTACAAGATGTACCTCTTGATGATTGCATAGTTGTGTTCGTGATATCTCAGAGAGAGGTACTCTAGTGGGGAGGCCATATTAACCTCGTAGTGGCAGTCAATGACTTTAGACAGCTAGTTGCCCAGCCTTGGGAATATGTTCAAGATATACAAGATGCATGGACCACCCTAGGTTATGATGCATGGTTCAAGCCACTTGTGCACTTGACAGACCCAATGGGGGATACCCCAGAGGGAGAGGTAGAGGTAGAGGCCGAGACAAGGGCAAAGATGGGAGTAGAGGCCAAAGGAAACAATAGCCAAAGTAGGATAGGGCACAGGTCTAGGGGATGGGCATCAGCAACAACAGTAGTATCAGGGTCACCAGGACCCAGAACATCAGGATGGATGGTAGGATGGCTAGTAGGATGGATAGGTTCTGGGGGCACCACCCCCTCCTCCACCACTTCAGCAGCCAGATCAGCAGTTACAAGATCACGTACAAGCTCTCACAATCGAGAGAGATCAGTTGTGTCAACAGCTTCAGGTTGTGACCACAAAGAGAGATAGAGAGGTTCAGTTGTGGCAGCAACTGGACTTACAGTTGGTCCAAGAGATTGGGCAGAGGCAGCAACTTGAGGTCGTCACTACGGCATCTCAGGGATGGACATTGTCTGCTCACATCTATAGAGAGGCAGTGACAAAGGCTTCCTATTATTAGATGCACTATCATCGTGATGTTCTCATAAAGTTGTGACAGCTTGATTTTTCCTAGAGGAGTGAGGCACCTCCCAAGGCTGAGGATCAACCATTAGTTAGAGGGGAGTCGAGCAGCCACCAGGGCTAGCCTTTTTATAGATACTTTTTTTATTTCTTGCCTGATCATTTATATAGATACATAGTCATAGGCTCATTTTTTATAGCCTCGTGTATATTGTACTTTTGATTGATATACATATCCACTGATTCAGATATTGTATCATGACAGTCATTTTTTGATATATATATATATATGATATGGTGCGGACCCATGATGTAATGAGCTTTTATTTCATGTTTGATGGATTTTGGATGCATATGTTATGATACAATGTTATATGTATGTGTTATGATTATGTATGGATGCAATATGATGGATGCACTTCTATTATTTATGTTTATGCAATATGCAATGATGTAATGTTTATGATATACCATGTTTATGAGATGGATGCAATGTAATGAATGTGTTATCTTCTTTTTTAGTATCTTTGTATGATATGTTATGGGATGGATGTTATGACATGTTATAATATGCAGATGATGTGATATGCTTATGTAGGATGTATGGATGGATACATTTCTTTTTGCATATTTTTCTCATGTGATTGATGATGTCATGATGTATGTATGTATATGGATGTATATATGGATGATGCATACGTTTATGCTTATGATATGGATGTTATCAATGATTATGCAATGGATATGTTTATCATATGTGATATGGATTTAGATGCATAAATAACAAATCTATGTTATTTGAAACAACTTAAACGATAATGATGATGCAGTGGATTATGTTTTCCATTATTATGATATGCTTTGATGATATGAGATGTATGCATGTTGATGATTTTTTGGATGTAGGATGGATGCATGATGATGTTTCTATTGACTATCATGATACTAGGTTAGCATGGAAAGAAGATAGAAGAATAAAATGAGTTGACCATTGATTTTAAGATTGATTCAAAAATTCCAACAAGTCCATGATCCACCAATACTTTATTAGATATGGTGATGAGATGGATGATTTTTCTCATATATCGAGATTGGGATTTTCCTTCATTCCTTATGTTTGATATAACACATAGACATGATGCACCATGGTATTGATAACCAAGACAGCGTTGTATCAAGTGTAGTGGACTTTGACTCTGTAAACAGATAGGATAGTTCTTGTTCACACCTTGACATACAGAAACCTCATTGGAATGTAGCTTAGAAGTTTAGAATATATTGGACCAAAGCATACACAATAGTCAACAATCTACTCCAAACAACCTCCCTACACACAACTAAGCAAGTATGCGCCAAGATTATTTTACAAGAATACTCACAAGCACAACAAACAAAAGATAATGACCGATGCCCTATTCATTTCTCTCTAAATCATTTAGACATCATCGAGAGGTCCTCAAAATGGGTCAATAAGATAAATCATAAGAAAAGATCAAAGATAAACAGTCAATGATATTATATCTCTTGCCAATTTAAGGTAGCTAAGGTGATGTCTAATGTTGATGTCCATTTTCGGAAGGATGTATCCTAGAACATGTTTATCAGATGTTTTGATTAGGACTAGGTGGGTAATAAGCAGTTGATACAAACTCCACTGACTCGTTTACCTATGATTTAGACTTTAGATTTTAACCTTTAAGTTCTCACTTTATGACTTGTGACATTTGTTTTCTATTTGTTTTAACAAAGTTTGAAGATGATGATTGATTTATTATAAATGGAAGTTTATTGCGGGTGAAAGCAAAATGGGATGGATGGTTTTGGATTTTCTAGAATATTTCAATGTTTTTGGTGTTTTGAAAATGTTTTGAGGGTATTTTTGGTATTTTTGAAAATTTATATAAATGTTTAGGGTTTTCCAATTATTTGAGGTTGTTTAGGGTTTTTGATTGTTTTCCAAATGTTTCTGTGTTTTCAATTTTCAAATTTTTTGGGTTTTTTGAATTTTTCAAATGTTTTGGGATTTTCTGAGATTTTCAAATGTTTTGTGGTTTTCAAGGTTTTCCAATGTTTAGGGGTTTTTTGAGTTTTCTGAATGTTTTTGTGTTTTTCTAAGTTTTCATATGTTTTAGGGGTTTTCTAATATTTCAAATGTTTTGGTATTTTATTGAGTTCTATGAATGTTTAGGGGTTTTTCGGGATTTGACCAAGAACCTAACCTACATGGCTATCCTAGGGGCCTCGGGGGCTTATCAAGGATGAGTCTTGCCTACATTATACACATAGAGACCGTGTAGTTTGACTGACTTGACTTATTTCCAATGGGACATGAACATTTGATGGATTGCCAGTTTATTATGATGGACTCCTAAAAGACTGACCTAGGGTGTCTCGAGGGCTCATCAATGATGACCTTGCCTACGTTCAAGCTCAGAGACAACGTATTCGATATGGTGTTGTTTTTGGATTTTCGATGTTTTGACCTTTTTAGGGATTTTGATGTGTTTTGGATTTTGACTTTACAATTTTTGAATGTTTTTGGATATTAGTTGTACAGGATTTTGAATGTTTTTGGATTTTTTGATTTTGCCAGTGTTTTTGGATTTTGATGAAGTTTTAGGACTGTTTTTGGGATTTTTGATGAGATTTCAAATAACCTTAAGATATACAAGAACCCAATCTGATCTAAAATGAATTTCCCCTAGTATGATGCAATAGACTACCTTGATATATTTAGGACAAGCTGACCTTCAGAATATGCCAAGTAGTATTGAAGGGGAATATGATACTTTACAATATCAAGCTATGATACGGATGCAAATGGGTGATGGAATAAATAGGATGAATGATGCAATGGATGGATGTGATGCAAAGAATGATAGGAAAAAGAGCCAAAGATTGATGGAGGTGCTTTATTTACATGAGGCACCTGTTTGTCAGGTTTTCACCAAGGTACTTTCCCAAAGCGCCGCTAAAGTGGTTTTCATTAGAGGACAATTTTTTTCTTTACTGTTTTCAATCCTTTTTCTTATTTTTTGGATTTTTGATCATTTTTATTTTATTTTTTGTATTTTTAGATTTACACCCTTCAATCCTAGGCATAAAACTTTTTAAGATGCAAGCTATTGGTTGGTTCCTACAAGGGTTCACCTTCAGGTGTTGATAATTGGTATTCTCCCAATCCATAGCTTGTTGTGATGACAAATGGACTTAACTAGTTAGGTTCAAACTTTCCTTTACTGTCCTAATCTAAAAGATTCTTCTAATTTTGCTTGAGAACAAGATCCCCTACCTAGAAAGATCGAATCTTGATCTTCTTGTTATAGCTCTATTTTAGTCGGTTTTGATATACTTGCAAGTGATTAGGGACGTCAAGATGACACTCATCCAAGAATTCTAACTCATTTAGCCGAGATACTCTATACTCTTCATCAGTGATCAGATATTGTAGTGACACTCGCGGTGAGGGAAACTCGACCTTAATAGGAAAGATGGCTTATGATCCATAGACTATGGAGAATGGGGTTGCACCTGTAGGAGTGTAGATACTGGTTCAATAAGCCTAGAGGGGGGATTTAACTATAGATGCCAATCACGACCAACTTCATTGACCATTTTTTTAGGATTTTTAGAATGGTTTTTTTTTAGCCTCAGCTTGACTATTGCCATGGGGGTAATACGAGGTAGAGAATCGATGTTGGATGTTAAATTGTTGACACAGCTCTTTCACATCCTGATTCTTAAAGGGTGTTCCATTATTGGAAATAAGGGCTTGCATAACACCATAATGGAAAATAAGGTAATTTAGGATAAATTTGGCAATTTGCTTCCACGTTATGTAGGTCATAGGAATAGCTTCCACCCACTTGGTAAAGTACTCAGTGGTTGTTATGATGGACTTGTGTCCATTAGATAAGGTGGGAGTAATCTTTCATATGAGTTCAAGCGCCCATTGCGAGAAAGGCCAAGGTGTGACCATTGGTTGTAGCTCCTGAGCTAGATCATGAATAAGATCTACATGTTGTTGACATTGGACACGCTTCTACACATATTGATGGGCTTCTCTTTCCATGGTTGGCTATTAATACCCCATCCTCAATAGTTTCTTAGCTAAAGTCATACCACTAGAATGGTAACCACATATGTCATCATGTACTTCTATTAAGGTGGTCAAGGCTTCCTCTTGGTTAAGACATCGTAGTAATGTCCCCTCGATGATTTGGTGGTATAAGGTATCACCTAGGATCATGAATCAAGATTCCCTTTTAACAAAGGTCTTTTTGAGGTTGGAGGTGATATCGGATGGGAGGGTTCCTCTGCTAAGGTAGGTGAATATATCATGATACCATGGGGAACCAAGACCAACAATGACACATGCAAATTAAAATTTTGGGATTTCAAAAGCTAGTACGAGAAGTTGTTCTACCAAGAATTTACATTGAAGGACATTGTGCAACATGTCTAACAATGATCCAATTGTCGCCATGGCATCTGCTACCTGATTGTTCATGCGAGGAATATGTTCAAAAGTTATATCAATGAAAAGGTCCTTGAGACTTTCTACCATCTTCTTGCAAGAAGTGAGTTTATCATCCTTAGTTTGGTAGTCATCATTAACTTGGTTGATAACCAACTGTGAGTCTCCTTAGACTTTTAACTCTTGTATTTTCCATTGAACTGATATCCTTAGACCTGTGATTAGGGCTTTGTATTCTACAATATTGTTAGTAAAAGGAAATGATAGCCGGTATGACTTTGGAATGCAATCACCTTGAGTAGTGATAAAAAGAATACCCACCCCTAATCCATGTTGGGTATAGGATCCATCAAAGTACATTTTCCACTAATTTGCTATATTGACAAGGAACATTGATTCATCAGGAAATTCAGCTATCAAAGGGTTCTTTGCATAGATAGTTCTTCTAGTTGGTCCATGATCACTTGTCCTTTGATTGCCTTGTACTCCATGTACTCTATGTCAAAATCAGTCAAGATCATTACCCATTTGGCCATTCGCCTAGTGAGAGTTTCTTTGGATAACAGATATTTTAATGGGTCAATCTTTGCAATAAGCTTGATTTGATGCTACAACATGTAATGTCTAAAATTTTGTGAAGCAAAAACTATCACTAAGCATGCTTTCTCAATGGATGAGTAATTCATTTCATAGCCTACTAAGGTCCTGTTGATGTAATAGATGGCTCTTTCTTTACCGTTTTCATCATGTTGGGCCAAAAGAGCACCTAGTGTTGTTGATGTTGTTGAAATATACAGGATCAATGGCTTGTTTGGTATCAGTGGCATGACCACTGGAGGTGTCAATAGGTATTCCTTCATCTACTAGAAGGATTTATCGCACTTCTCATCCCACTTGTAAGTTATTCCTTTATGGAGAAGATGCAAGAAAGGGTGGATTTTATCTTATAATTTTGCTATGAACCTTTTGATGGAATGCACCCTTCCTTGTAACCCTCTCATTTGTTTCAATGTTTGTGGTGGTTCCATTTCTATGATGGCTTTCACTTTTGTTGGATCAATCTCTATCCCTCTTCATGAAATCATGTAGCCAAGAAGCTTCCCTGATGTGACCCTAAAGACACACTTTTTCAGGTTTATCCATACTTTATACTCTTCGAGCATGTCAAAGATGGGTCCTAATACCTTTATGTACTCACTCCTTTTCTTTGATTTGGCCAAAATATCATCCACATAGTCTTTAACTATTTTATGGATCATATCATGAAAGATGAGGTTCATTTCTCTTTGATAGGTTGCTCTTGTGTTCTTGATGCAGAGAAAACAACTTCACTTATGTGCATTGTGATAACAACAATATTCATGCCTTCAAATTATAATCATGTGCTAAAAATTTCAAATATTGTAACAAATTGTATGTGCCAACATATCCTTGTTAAATTTCAGCCTTAAGATTGTTATTTGTCAATATTACTCCTCTTCTCTTAAATACAAATTAACTTGGATAAATTCCAACTCTTAAGGATTGTCATTTATCCCTTTGATTCCTTTAGTTGCAACAAAATAAATGTGGATTAACCTCTTAAACTTGCATCCCTCAAATGAATATATTTTATGAATGTTGTAGCAACAATTTCAGCTATGAAGTAACATTATATCTTGAGAATTTCATAAAACATACACAACAGAAAATACTCACAACCCAAATGTTTTATTGCTGCCAATCAAGATTGTAACACACATACATAACCTCCACAAATCCAACTAGAAAGTATCTCTTACAAATTTTCCAATTATCCACCTTTACAAACTTACAAAATTCAGAAATTTTTCACCTAACAAGTCACCATGAACGTCCACTTTCTTTGCCACAACAAAACTGATGTAGTTCCCTTGGAGAATTATCTTCAATATCACCTATGGATGTCCTCTTGATGACCTGCAAAAATCTAAAATAGACTTGGGCTCTTCTCTTATTTTTCAATCCTTCTTTGGAGCCAAACTTCCATCTACTTATAATATCTCCTTTGCCAAGTTTCATCTTCCTCTTTTGTGCTCCAATGACTCTTGGTATTCGTGTTCTTGCTTGGTGGCGTCCAACTTGGAGAAATATGACTCTTAGGCTTCCTTTGTTTCTTTCCTTCGTGACTTGGGTGCTTTGAAGACTCTTCATTGTCCAATATTTATCTTCTAGCATGTAGGTGACTAGGATTTTTTCCATATGCAATTTTCCTTGTCTTTTCCTTGGAGTGTAGGAGAATTAAAAATATTTATTTTATTTACTCCAAATTTGATTAGAAACCTACAAGAAAAAAAAATGGGTTAAATAAATAAAATATATATGCAAGATTGCTTGTGAACCTAGATGCTCTTGCATCAGTTCTTCAACCCAAATGGCACCATGTTCCAACAATATGTTCCCCATGGACAAGTGAATACAGTTTTGTGTTGATCCTCCCTAGCAATCATGATTTGATTATACCCTGAAAAACCATCCATAAGTGATATCATTTCATGTCTAGCTGTAAAATCCATGATGATGTTGATGTTAGGAAGAGGGAAATCATCCTTCGACATGCTTTGTTTAAGTCCCTGAAATTTGTGCATATTTTGATGCCCCTAATGGGTTTGGATATTGGAACTAGGTTTGAAACCCACTCAAGATAGTCAATCAGTCAGATAAATCCAACGTCAAGAAGCTTTTGTAACTCAAGTTTTACCAAGAGTGTTGTCTGTGGGTGCATTTTTCTCAAATTTTGCTTCACTGGTTTGGCTTCAAGATAGACTACTAAATGATGCACAACCACTTTTGGTTCAAGCCCTAGCATATCTATGTATGACCATGCAAATTTTTCTCTTCTCTCTTTTAGGAATTTTGCTAGGTTTTTTTGTTCTTCATCCAACAAGGATTCAACGTAGAAAGTTATCTTGGGTGCTTCTTTTGTTCCTACATTGACTAGGGTAGCCTTCTTTGCTAGAACTGCTAACTTTTCTAGATGCATTGCACTGAGGCAAAGATTGAATCCTTCATCCTTGGGAACCTCACAAGGTTTTTACCCTCGGATGCATCCTTTCTTTTTATTATTTTAGGATCATAAAGTGCCACAGTGTGGTTTTCACTCAAAGATCTACATTTTATTTGCATGTCATCAATTTTGTGATTGAAGGATTCAATCGTCTCCCCATAGTATGCCCCTATGTCTAGCCCTATATCAAGTGTAACGATAGTCTCACCAGTGGGCAAGTGGAAATAAGAGGTCTTGCTGTGACACTCCTCAATAAGCATCGTCATCATGGCCAAGTGGATCTGAACACTAGTAGAATTTAGCAAATAAATGACTACGTGACTAAAACTTTTAGTCACAACAACTAAAGATGACTAAATTCTACTCATTTTTTGCAACACAACTACAAATGACTAAATAAATGACTAATTTGATCATCAGGTAAAAAAACACAACTAAATAATTAGTCACACAAATAAAAATTAGACAATATGATATTAAAGTGGATAATTAAAAAATATATTTCAAATTGAGGAAGTGGGTTGTATTATAATATATCATATTACAATACAATATATTCTATTATATTATATTATAATACATTATAATATAATATGATATTATATAATATAATATATATAATATATATATTATATAATATTATATTATTAATATAATATATATTATTATATAATATATATTATTATATAATATTATATTATTATATAATATTATATTATATATTATATTATATTATTATATAATATTATATAATGTATAATATTATATTATTATATAATAATAATATAATATAATATAATATTATTATATTTCAAATCATTTTGCGTGAAGGAGATAAAGTGGGTAAGCAGGCAAAGTGATAAAAAAGTATTAATGTTCCTGCATTACCACAGTATTGATTTTTAATTTGGTGTGTGGGTATGCGTGGTGAGGGAACGAAGAGTATAAAAGAAAAAATAATAAAGTGCAGTATTGATTTTTAATATAATATTATATAATATATATATTATAATTTTTATTTTTCCTCTTTTCGAGAGGGCAAAAAAATTAAAAATCAATACTGCACTTTATTATTTATTTTTTTATCACTTTGCTTGCGTACCTGCTTTATCTCCTTCACGCACATGTGGGTCAGCAGTGCAATGAAATTTTTAATGAATTTATTATATATATTATATAATGTTATATTATTAATATTACAAAAAAATTATTTATATTATAATGTATTTAATATTATATAATAATATAATATTATAATATATTTAATATTATATAATAATATATTTTTTTCAACAAAGAGCACAAGGCCCATATATAAATATATATATAAAGGATTACAATATAATTGTATATCTATTTTGAGGGCTCTTTTATAGCCAGGTAACATACTTTGCAATACATTTTTAAGTAGAAAAGGCTCTTTGTCAACCAAATTACAAACTTGGCCGGACAAAAGAGACTACAACAAAGGCTCTTTAATAGCTAGATTGATCAATAATTGGAGAAAATAAAATATGTAGGAGTAACAAAATCGAGCTATAAACCTGAATCGCATCATATAACGAGGTAGTAGGCAGCGAAAAAACAACGCCCAAAATGACTACTCCTCCATTTGTTTAGCTGGAATATTTTCCCCTTGACAATCATTCAAATCTCCACCAAGAATTGAAGGCACAAGATTCAGATTTGGAAAAATAGGAAACTGGTGCAGGACATTATCACTTACACAATGATAGCCCGAACCCTTCTCACAATTCGAGTAGATAAAACCTCATCCACTTTGGTAGAAAAACAAGTTCCAAAGATTGATTGAGATTGCGCATAGACTGAGAAGCCAAGGTTGTTTCGATAGCATGGGAAACTGCAATGAAATCCCAATGATGCAAAAGAATTGGTGAACCACTTTCAACAAAGAATTAATCGATGACTGTGGATAAGGGATTTCATCCCCTACAATGCACGTTATGCTCTTTTTGAAATGTTTGCAATGACTTATGAAAAAATAACATCCATTTGTTCATCATCCACCCTTTCTCCAACACCATCATTGGTTGAGCTACCTTGAAACATGGCTTGCTCAAAAAAAAAACAAGTGACAATCAACATGAGCTTAACATCGTACAATGTATAACCTAAACCAAAAAAGTTAGGAAATAATCTCTGCCACAACAACCAAAGTGAGAAAGATTGATAATTGGCCATGCTAATCTCTGTAAAGATCACCATAATGAAGGGTATTAAACCACTAATGTATGATTTGACAACATTGTCCCATCCACATTATGAATAATGTCATTCCTTGAATCCAGGTGCCAGTAACAAAAGCATGCCTTTAACCCAATGTTATCAACATACAACCATGGCTACAAAGATAATTCCTACTCTACAATGGCTACAATTGTTGGATAAAGCTTAATATTAGTGTCCTTAAAAATTTCAATATCATTTCCCTCACATCCCAAATTGGCTAGAGAATCGGCCAAATGATTTCATTCTCAATAAGTATGGGAAATAATAATCGATTCAAAACAGGAGAATAAGGACCAACACCTTTGAAGAACATAATTAAGTTTCCAGTTAGGAATAGATTGTTGTTTATATGCATTGATAATCAACAATGAGTCACCTTCAATTTGGAGTTTTTTAATACCAATGCTATGAGCCAAATTCAAACCATGCAGAAGAGCCTATGCCTCAACCAAATTATTCATGCCCTTAGATAATTGAACTGATTTAGTTGCAAGTAAAAAAACCCTTTTAATCATGAATACACACACCCACCTCTCACACCCCAAGATTACCTCGAGAAGCACCATCAAAATTGAGTTTACAATAACTATCCTGAGGAGGTAACCACCTTACACTTTCCTATCAATTTTTTGTGTTTCATAGGTTGCAACTTACTACCTTTGAATGGAAGCACAATGAATTTCCAAACCTTTAAAATCTAATTATCCCAACTTGTGAAAATGGAGGCATTCGATTTATGATTGTGAACATAAGAATTGACACCCTTTGAAACTGCTTTCTCAATTTTTACTAAAATATGATCAACTAAAGACTTTGAATCCCTAAAAATCCTTCTGTTATGCTCCCACCAAATGTTCCATATGAGCACTAATGGGATTATTCTCCAAATGGAGGCAAAAAAAAAATATTTATATAACACAATCCAGCTCGAGAATAAATCCCAGAGAGAATTGGGAAGAACTTAGAAACAGCTTAATTTTTGCTTAATAAAATTCCAACACTCCTGAGAATAGACACATTGCACAAACAAATGATCTACTGTTTCTTGATGTTCTCCACAAAGAACACATTGAAATGGATCAACAATACCTAGTTTGGCCAACTTATCACTAGTAAGGATTTTATGTCTCAAAGCCAATCATGCAAAACTACCAGCCTTTGGAAGCACCATCGGATTCCAATAGAAAGAAAAAGCTCTTTGCTTGTGCACCTATTGCCCTTCACTAATTAAGGCTTGGTACCCCTATTTGATAGAGTATCATCCATTCTTTGAAGGTGCCTAGATGATTCTATCCTTCTTGTTGGAAAGGTATACCACTTTGTTATTCAAAATTTTCTGCAAAAAAACTTCATTTGGTGGAATGGGCATAAGAGAAACATCTTTCCATGTTACCAGCCTAGAAGTTACACTCACAGAATGAACATAATCAATTAATTTAGAGCCCCACCTAGCCTTAAGTATCCCTTCAGCCACTTCCAATTCTTGATAAAGGCTCAAAGGAGGTTGACCGTTCCATGAATCCTCCCAAAACAAAACATCCCCCCCATTATTCACTTCCCAAGAAATGTAAGAAACAATAATATGCCTACATGATAACATGAAATTCTAGATTGTTGATCCCTTAGGAGGGTTTGCAATAGTTAAGATTTTGGAAGGTGATTGATTATCTAGATATTTTTCTTGTAGAATACTACACCACTTCAAGAGTGCCTTTCATACATATACCAAATTAATTTTACACACAAATCCAAGTTTCTTGAAATTAAATCATGTAAGCCTGCCCCACCTTTAATTTTTTCTATGCACATCTTTTTAAAGGAAATAAGTGGTAACTTTCTATGATCATCCATGTTTCCCCTCCACAAGAAACCCCTAATTGAATTTTCTATGTGATAGATGACCATTTTTGGCACTTTGAGGACTGCCATAAAATAATTTGGGATAGAAGAGAGGACTGATTTTATCAACAAAATTCTCCCTAATAGCGAGAGCCATCTTGCTTTCCAAGATGACACCCTATCTTTTATCCTCTCTATAACCTTATCCCAATAAACATGCTTGTTTTTTCCCATGAAAAGAGGAATACCTAAGTAAGTACAACGAATTTTTGCCACTTGAAAACCCAGGATCTTTAAAATTCTTCTTCTCAAAGGAGCACTTGTATTGAAAATAAAAAATTTAGACTTAATTGGATTTATCCTTTGACCTGAAACAACAGTGTATTTTTCCAAAATATATTTCATTTGTGTAGCCTCTTGAACTGAAGATTTTCCCAATAAGGTTTTTGTCATCTACAAACAAGTTATGAGTAGCTGAATTACTTGTTTGGGGAACTAAAATACCTTGCCATAACCCTTGTGAATTAGCTTGCTTTATTGATCTACTCAATGCTTCTACCATTATAATACAGAGAAAAGGGGAAAGGGGATCCCCTTGTCTCACCCATTGAGAAGAACTGAAAAAACCAACTAGTACACCAATTATAATAACTGAAAACTTGGAACCTGAAATATAGGAGTAAATCCATTTGCACCACTTGTGACTAAAACCATTTTTTTGTAAAACTTGAATCAAAATTTTCCAATTCACTTCATCATAAGCCTTCATCACGTCAAGCTTGACAATGAAGGAAGGAAAATTATGGTTTTTAATAGAATGAAAAATTTCAAGCATAATAATAGCACCATCTACTATTTCTCTCCCAGGAATGAAGCCACCTTCTGTAGGAGAAATGATCTTCGAGATGAAAGGTAGAAGACGGAGATAAATTGTTTTTGTGATAATCTTGTAAATCGTATTACACAAAGAAATTGGTTTGAAATTTATAAATGGTTTTTGATCTTTGATCTTTGTGTAAGAGAGGGGGACCACCACATGCAAGACCCCTGGTCACGGAGGGTCAAGACGCGAGTGGCTGCCCTAACTTACCTCAGCTAAATGTATGTTTTAGGAAATGAGGATGAGAATGATGAGGATTTTAGAGTCCTACGATCACTCTGCAATCCCGAGTTTCAAGGTGGGGCTAGGTGAGTCGGTCTTTAGGTCCAACTATTTGACTCAGGGAGCTCTCTACCCGAGGATGTCAGCGTGGACTTCGAAGGATGGCGCAGTGCATTGGCGTCTCAGAAACGTGTTGTAGCCCATACGATCAGATTACAGCAAAGACAAGGTCGAACTCACCAGAACGACTAACAGTCTAGCTTAACGACTTCTAAGAGGAAAAAATAACACTATGAAATATGAAAAGTATAAAGGTGATCCCACAATAGTGGTTTACAATTTTTGGCCAAACTAGACACTGAAACATTTTTTTAACTAGATCTTCACATTTGGGCACCTATAGCGGCTAAACCATGAGGAATTTGAAGATGATGCAAACTAGAGTTTCATGACATTTGATCTGTAGATTCTAAATTTATTTTTTTCAAAAAATTTGGAATTAGATTGCACTTCTTTTTCCATCTCCCTTGAAAACTAGTTTTTTTTAGAAAACAACATTTTAAAAAAGTGACGCTCACCGTATAATACATAACCTTTTTTCCATGAAGGATAAAATTTTAATTTTTTTGAATTTGGATTTGTAACTTCGATATCTAGTGCTTCCACTTGGTTAGATATTTTTTTATTGAATATTTTTTCTTTAATCAAGTTTTGAAGTCAAACCAATTACAATTCAGACATAGCACGACTGTATAACCATAACTTTTTTTGTATGTATCAAAATTCAATTTTTCTTTTTTTGTTGGATCAAGGACTTCAATATCTAGCGCACTCATATTTTCCAAAAAAAAATTTATAATCTACTATTTTTCCACATGTGCAGAACAAAGAGCTTGATTTTTGGTGAAAAACCTACATTCACAAGAAATAAAAAATAAATATAATAATCAAATTTAATTTAATTAAAATTATAATTTGTTGGAATCTTATAATAAGGACTACATACTTACAAAAAAAAAAATTTAAATTAATTCATTTGATCCCCCAAAAGGTAAATCAAAAGTGGTTTTTTATCAGCATTTTGATATGTGTAAAGGAGACTTCGTTATAGGTATGGTTTAAAACTAGAGGGGTTCTATCCAAGGGGGCTTGGTCTAAGGTGGTTTGATCAAACCCTCTTCAATTGGAATCCTTTAAATGGAATTTTTCAAGGTTTAAATCATTATATTTTCTAAAAATATGTGATTTCAACAAAAATCAGGATCTCCCAGAAAGTGTAAACCACTATTGTGGTAGCACCCATAAGCGAAGGTGATAGAGTAGATATACCAAAGCCAAGGTGATGAAGACAATCTCGTAGAATACCCTGTTCGCTAGCTAGCTCCTCGAAGTGTGTCCACCTACACACAACAAGAGAGAGATTGTTGGGGAGTTGTTGTATAGGGGTCTACCTCAGTCAGACCCTTGTTTAGGTGTTCCCACCTCCATGGACAACCAATGGAAAAGAGATAAAGAAGTGATAAAAACACAAGCACTACAAACAATGCTATGTTATTCAACCAAATGATAGAGGAGAGGAGAGTGAAGCTTACCACCTCCACCAAGAGCACTCAAGGCTGCATGGGGGAGAAATGAGAGGAACTCAAGCCTTTGCTACAATGGCATGGTCCCAAAATTACTCTACTGACGTGATGGAGTGTGATATTGTTGCAATGGAATGCTTGAATGCTTGGAAGTGAGTGTAAATGAGCTTGTGAATGAGAGTTTGAGAGCTTGATGTGGTGTAGAGTCCTTCCAATCTTTCATCCAACAATCTTCCAACCTCCAAATGCAAGTTCAAAGGCTAAATATCAAGGAATGAGAAAGGAAACGACCATATTCAGGTTCGGTGGCCGAAGGAGGCATTACAACTTTGCTACCAATGGGAAGAGTAATGCCTCTACTAGCTTAGCTACAAGAATCTGCCAAGGACGTAAGTGTGCCGCGCAGATGTCTATGCATCGCACGGGTGTCCTCGACAGAAATGTGTCCACTGATACACAAAACAGGTGCCAAGTGGACTACCATCAGTGGGCTTAAGTAAATTTAAGCCTCTAACTTATGTTTTCTAAAGTGTAACAAGGAAAAAAGGGGAATTGCTAGGGTGCAAATTCACTCTTTTACATTTTTCCCTCACTTTAGCGAGCACAAGTACTGATGAGTGCTCGGTAAAGTAGATCAAGAAGAGAGTAGGATTAGAAAATTATACCTGAACTGTTGAGGAAGTAGACCACGATCTGGAGAACCTAAAGATGCAGGAAAAACAAGGACTCCATAGCTACTTGGAACTATGAAGTTCAAACAACAAAACACCTTACAAGCCTGCAGACCTGCAAGGAGGCAACCCCCAAGATCTCTTGCATGGAGGAATCCCCAAGGAAGTAGACTCCATTGAGTTAAGAAGAGGCTACATGTCTACTCACAGATAGAACATTTCAAAAGTGGTGACATGTCTACCCGCAGATAGAGCATTTCTAAAGCGTTGATACATCTAGTCGTAGATAGAACGTATCTAAAAGCGGCGACACGTCTACCCACAGATAGAACATGTCTAAAGTGTCGATGCATCTACCTGTAGATAGGATGCATCTAAAAGCAATGACATGTCTACCCGCACATAGAACATGTCTAATGCGTTGATACGTCTACCCGTAGATAGAACGCATCTAAAAGCGGCAACACATCTACCCACAAACAGAACATGTCTAAAGAGCAGTCGTTCATGCAGACCGAAAGACTTTCAAAGGGATCCCTCGAGAACCCTTCAAAAGGAGAGAGGTCCACTCAAGGGACGCATAGTTTGAAATAGCAAGGTCTAGTTAGGTTGCCCCCAAGCTAGACATGAAAGGACGAATAGAACGAGCCTAGTCAAGCTGCCCCCCATACTAGACGTAAGGGAGTCCATTCGTTACAAAGGCTTTTGAAGAAAGGATCCTTGAGGAACTCATCGTGAAAGAGAGGGGGTCCACTCAAGGGACATTTAATTCAAAAGTCACCATCTTAGAGTGATTCATCATCAAGGGATCCTTTCGAAAGATGTTCACTTCATCAAGGAATTTGAAAGGAAGGTCATGCCCCCATGTGAGGGGAAGTCAAAGCAGTTCCCGCTTTGGAGGAAGGTCTTCAAGTCCTTTATTTATGAACCTGTTATGAAGGAAACACATTCCGTTAGGGTTCTGAGTTGAGAATGCGCTTCCAAGGAAAAGGTATTGCGAGGACTTTTAAGAAAAGATTCATTGGTGGAAAATTTGTTTTCTGAAAGTTGAAGTGTTAAAGGACGTTGTCACACATAGGAGGGACAACTCAAGCAAAGAAGAGAGAAAGATAAAGAGAAAGTGAAAAGCACAAACAAAGGGCACAGGGGGGTCTATTTTAGCGGGGTCAGATCTATCCGAGCTCATATAATAGTATGTAACCGCAATGCAAGGCAAAAGATCATCAATCCCCAACCAAATCAGGAAGAATGCATAGAAAACAAAGTAAAAATCAAAAATTGGGTCAACATGGAAGGGAGGCCTAAATTCCCCCAACGCTTTGCATCATCCCCAATTTAACAAAAATCAAGCACAAACGTGGAAGAATGATGGTACAAATAGAAGAAGGTTTACAATACAAAAGCCACGCCTATATCCAAGCACCAACAAGGGTGATGAGGGTTATCCAGGTACACATAGCACGAGCACAGGGAAACACATTACAAAACACGCACACAAGATCAAGAAAGGGAGAACCTCCTCCTAACGCTGATCATCCAAAAGGTTGTCTGCTTCCCAGTATAGATCCTCATAAGGGGAAGGAGGATGAGCTTGCAAGGGTGGAATTTTAAGAGGAGGGGCGTCTAGCCCTCCCACAATAAGGGCCAAGGAAGAGGACCCCTCGAGGTCCTCTTCGTCGAGCTCTTGTGGAGTCAAGGTCAGCAATTTCATGAAGATCGCTGATGGGGTTGGGACTTCATCCATAGAGTTAAACATGCACCCCATGTGAGCGCCATGTCTTACCTCAGTAGATGAGACAGGTTGTACCTAAGGTCCACTGCTAGGCTCGCCGAATGATTTGGGAATGGTGACAAACATAGGAGAGGCCAAGATTGATTCTATCACAAGGATAGAACAGGTTGCCACCTCATGAAGGTGGGCTCCTCCTATGTCCTTTATCGTGAGAAGGACAAGCCTCTACCTCTTTCTTCATAGGAGGGGACCAACTCCCCATAGACTAAGGTAGAGGTGCATAAGAGGAGGAGGATAGAACTGCAATGGATATGACCTAAGTGTTAACCATATCCACGGGTGTAGGGAAGGGTTGAATATCCGGAATGGTCATCAGCAAAGGCAGCTCCACCAAAGGAACGATAAACACTTGTACCTATTTAGGGTTAGGTTCATTTGTGCTCACAACGGAAGTTAGGAGCGGATCAGGCAGAAGAGTCACAACAGGAGGGGAGGAAGAAGACACTGTAGGGGGGCCTGAAGCGGGGGTGGTTGTTTCTTCCTCCTTTTGTTGTGAAGCGGCCTGCTTGGCTAGGAGAGCCTTTCGTTGGTGCTTGCGCTCTCATGCAAGGCGATTTCTACGAATTTTGGAGTTAGAAGCCAGAGCTTGCAAAGGGGCGATATTTTCCTTCTCGATCATAGGAACATCCACTATGGTCATTTCGGGCGGAAGAACGAGTTCCTGTGCAAGAGCATGGGGAGCAAGCTAAGGAGTGATAGAAGGAGTCGACTCAAGAGCCTTGACAACGGGCCTCTTTCTGCTCACTACCTTAGGAGAAGGAGCATTAGGAGGCCGTGATGGTTGAGACAAGGAGGACTCTCTTCAAAGGATCTTCTTCCTTACATACCAAGCGGGTCTAGGCTCCGTCGGAAAAATAGGAAGCTCGAACGCAGGATGCTTGGGATTTCGCCAAGCGGGAACGAAAGTGTTCTCCTGCAAATAGGGAGTAGAACTCGAGGGTACAATAGTTGAGTGAGAAGAAGCGTCAGGCAGGGCAGTGAAAGAGGAAGGAGGATCATAAGGCTGCTTTTCTTCTTTCCTCTTTCGAGCCTTAACAGCATCGCTATCAGCCTTCAACTAGGCCCTATGTGAAATAGCGTAAGGCAAGGGAGGGTACCTCACTTTCGGCCTCAAACGTCCTTTCTTATAATTCTGATGTGTCTTGTGTAAAAGGTTTGTCCTAGGTGGAAGGGGACCCACAAGTGCAGGCCATGGGTGATCTAGGGAGTAGCTTCCATGTGCAACCGATGGTCGATAGCCGGTGTCGTGGATCACATGTACAGAACCTCTGTGGATAAATTTTAGACATTTATGCACGACGGAGGGTACCACGTTCATCGCTACTAACCAAGGGATACCCAACTTTACACGGAAGAGTTCGGACCTAGTAATGATATCAAACAAGAGCTTCATGGTTTTAGGTATGACCAAGACTGATAGGGTAATGCTACCTAAAGGGGGTACAAAAAGACCATCATGTGTGTGAATGAAACTTTCAAGAGCATCGTATCCATCCTTATGTAAAAAATTTATAAGCATGATCTCCTCCGTTATTATGTTCACCTGTGACGTCGGATCAACGAGAACACCAACTATGATGTTTCCATTGATCCGTACAGAAATATAGATGGGAGATGGTTCCTTATTAAATCCCATCAGCAGGTCCTATGAAGTAAAGGTTATGCCAACACTTTTCTCTACAAGCTGCTTAGAGGGGATGGTTTGATGCAGGAATGAAGCCATTACGCACACTAGAAAATGCTTTCATAGAATTCCTAAAGGTTATGGATAAGATGGTGACCAAATTAAGGTTTTGTCATGCAATACCTTTGGATCCTTCCAACTACGTCACCTAGGGGTCGCAGGTTGGGTTGCAAGGCGACAGCCTTACAACACTCACACCTACAACACTCTTAGAGTACGAGGAAAGGAACTGTCAGTATCACAAGAACGGAACCAAAGTGGTTCATGTCGAGTTCACCAAAAATGTAAGAGAGGGGGACCACCACATGCAAGACCCCAGGTCACGGAGGGTCAAGATGCGAGAGGCTTCCCTAACTTACCTCAGCTAAATGTATGTTTTAGGAAATGAGGATGGGAATGATGAGGATTTTAGAGTCCTACAATTACACTGCAATCCTGAGTTTCAAGGTGGGGCTAGGAAATTTGGTCTTTAGGTCCAACTCTATGTCTTAGAGAGCTCTCTGCCAGAGGACGTCAGCGCGGACTTCGAACGACAGTGCAATGTGTTGGCATCTCAGAAATGCATTGTAGTCCATACGGTCAGATTACAATAGAGACAAGGTCATACTCACCAGAACAACTAACAACCTAGCTTAACGACTTCTAAGAGGACAAAATAACACTATGAAATATAGAAAGTATAAGCAAATGTGATAGAGTAGATATACCAAAGCCAAGGTGATGAAGACAATCTCATAGAAGACCCTGTTCACCAGCTAGCTCCTGGAAGTGCGTCCACCTACACACAGCAAGAGAGAGAATGTTGAGGGTGGCTATATAGGGGTATGTCTCAATCAGGCCCCCATTTAGGTGTTCCCACCTCCACAGACAACCAATGGAAAAGAGATAAAGAAGTGATAAAAAAATAAGCACTACAAACAGTACTATGCTATTCAACCAAATGATAGAGGAGAGGAGAGGGAAGCTTACCACCTCCACCGAGAGCACTCAAGGCTACTTGGGGGAGAAATGAGAGGAATTCAAGGCTTGTTGCAATGGTGTGGTCCCAAAATTTCTCTACCGATGTGATGGAGTGTGATAATGTTGCAATGGAATGCTTGAATGCTTGGAAGTGAGTGGAAATGAGCTTGTGAATGAGAATATGAGAGCTTGATGTGGTGTAGAGTTCTTCCAATCTTTCATCCAACAATCTTCCAACATCCAAATGCAAGTTCAAAGGTTGAATATCAAGGAATGAGAAAGGAAATAGCCATATTCGGGTCAAGTGGCTGAAGGAGGCATTACAACTTCGCTGCCAATGGGAAGAGTAACACCTATGCTGGCTCAACCACAGGAATCTGCCAGGGACATAAGCGCGTCGCGTAGATGTCTACACATCACGCGAGTGTCCCTAATAGAAACTCCTCCACCGACACACAAAACAGGCACCAAATGGACTACCATCAGCGGGCTTAAGTGAATTTAAGCCTCTAACTTAGGTTTTCTAAAGTGTAACAAGGAAAAAGGGGGAATTGCACCTAGGGTGCAAATTCGCTCTTATACACTTTGGAATCACTACAATATTAGTAGTGTTAAACTATTTAAGCATGGTACCAGTTCTTCTTGACTCTTCAATTTCCATAAGCAAATAAAAACCAATAAAATCCCAACTTTTTTGAAAGAAAAGTGTAGTGAAACCATCTGACCCTAGTTCCTTATCTGGAGATAGAGAGAAAACTACTTGCTTAAGTTCTAACAATGTGAAAGGCTTTAGCAAAAATTCATTATCTTCATCAGAAAATAAATTTGGAATTATAGATAGAAAATCTTGAGACTGAGGAGCCAACATCTGATTTTGATCAATAGGAGCCAATAACAAGTTTGAAAAAAAATTTACCCCTTCTTTTTGAATCTCACTCTTCTTTGTAAGAACTACCCTTGAAGAACTATCCTAAATTTTAAAAATTGAATTCTTGGCCTTTTTTACTTGAGCAGACATATGAAAAAACTTTGTATTATGATCACCATCCCTTAGCCATAATTCCTAAGACTTTTGTCTCCAAAACTCCTCTTCCCTTGCAAGCAATTTTGCCCATTTTTCCTGAAGAATGCGCTGTTGATCATAAGTTTGAGGATCGAGCCAATGCACAATGATATGTTCATTTATTTGTTCAAGTTGCTTAGAAACTTCTTCTTTATGATGAAAAACATGGATATTACATTGTTTTACTTGTTGCTTCACATATGACATCTTCTTACAAAACTAAAACAACTTTGAACCTTCAACAAAAGGAGCTAAAATCCACCATTGCTGTAAAAGGTGCAAAAAATTAGGATGTTTGAACCACATTTTTTCAAATTTAAAAGAGGATTTACTTCCCTTTCTAAGATTAGATGATGATAAATCTAAGGAGATTGCATAGTGATATGAAGTAGCAAAAGGAAGAATCTTCGATGACATAGTGTAACCATCAAACAACCAATTTGAAGAAGATAAGAATCTATCCAATCTTTCTGCTATTTTTTTTAAATTTCTTCTTCGATTAGTCCATGTAAACTTCCCACTCACAAGTTTTATATCTATAAGCGCATTATCCTGAATGAAAGAAGCAAAGTCTTCCATTGATTTGGGAGGTGGGAGAATACACCAATTTTTCTCATGATGAGAAGTAATGGCATTAAAGTCTCTAGCCAATATTATCTTATCAGCAACAATACCATCCATCACAATTGTGAGATAATCCCAAAGATCTTTCTTATCAGTAGTTGTCATAGGTCCATAAACATTGAAGAGACTAAGCTTCAAATCATAACACTGTATCAACAAAAACTACCAATTCTATTCATTCCTTAGAAGCTTTACTGATATTGTAGTCGGCTTCCACAAAGTAATGAGACCTCCAAAAGCACCAATGGCAGGTGAGGAAATAGCCTTCCACTTCGACCATTTCTTGACAATGCTTTCAAATTGTGTTTATGCTAATTTAGATTCTTGGATGATGGCAATATCAGCTACACAAGCATCCACTTGGTGCTTGATTTGAGCTCTTTTTTCAGGGGAATTAATACCCCTGACAGTCCAAGAAATGATCCTCATTGTTCTCAAGGAGAGCAACATTCTCTCCTCAGTCTTTTGTTAGCAGACGGGGTAAAACTCCCATCCAAAGTGGCTTGTAAACCTACCTCAATTTCCTCTTTGATCTTAGTGGACCAGGACTTCCTCCCCCTCTTACTAGGTGATTTCTTAACCAATGGATGACTCAATGTAGTTTGAGATATGGATAAGGACTGTGAGAAATAAAACTCACGATCCCCATTTTGAACAATATCCCCTTCACAAGCAATATTCACTTCACCAGAAAACACCAGAGAGAGATAAATTTTACCCCAAGGACTGAGTCAATTCTTGTTCAAATTCATTAGCAATTTCATCTATCAATTTGGCACCTTCTGATACTACAATTGAGTCAACCAACTCTTCTAATCTCTTTGCTCTAGCATATTTGCAAGTTTTAAAATATCCAAATCTTTCAAAAAAAACTCACTTTCATTGTATGCTACTGCATTACATGTATCATTTAAAGCAACATTTCTTGAATCACTAGGAGCAAACATGAGAGAAGCAACAACTCCATCTAGCTGATTTTTTGAAGAAACCTTAATGGATGGAGAATATATCTAAATTGACTAGGAAAAGAAAACACTTTTTAACCATTGTAAATTATCCTTTACCCAATTATGAGAAACAAAAACAAAGATAATTGAGGAAGTAACAAGCTTTTGGTTAGATTCTTGATCTCTCAACAAAGAATCTGTAGAACTATTGACGGCTTTATCATCAGTGACAAGTTCAAAGAGAGTGAATTAGCTTTGTTGTGAAGATCTTTTTTGCAAACATGCACTAGAGAAATAGTATCCCTGAAATCCTCCAAGGAAGTAGATTTTTCAAGACCTTTATTATAGATTGACCTAGTAGGTTTAGCCTCATCCTATTGATGAGATGGACCTAGTTGAGGGGATTGCATAACTTGATAATTTGTAGCATTATGGCTAGCATAATGACAAAGAGAACAAACATTTTGTGGACTTTCCATCCATAAATATTGAACCCATACACTATTTCTTGTGGAAATGTGAAGCTATGCAGGAAAATACTTAGTTGTATCAACCAAAATACATATCTTAACTGGTTTGGAAGGATTTTAAAAAACATCATAATCATGTTTTAAGAAGATCCCAACATAATTTTCCATTATTTCTATCAAATTTGGTTGTCTATATTAAAGGGGAAAACCATGCAATTGAATCCAAAAAGTCATGAACTTAACAAGAAATTGTTGAGGGTTGAAATTAGGGCACCAAGGTTGAATGAGAAAACCAGAGCCCTAATAAATCCAAGATTTAATCTTATAGATGACATCCCTGTTACTTTTCTCATTAAAAAGAACAACAAAGATCCCTTTTTTTCATCAAGGTAAAAAATTTGCTTAGAACCCATCCATTCCTCAAACAATAAATCTATGAAAGACTATGAATCAAGCAAAAGGTCCCAAAACTTACAAATTAGAGCTTTTTGTCTGAGATCATGAATTTGCGGATTTAAATAGTCTTCCGGAAAAGTAATTTTAACAAATCCTTTTTGAGTCTTTCAAGAATATTTTAATGAAGGAATGTCGTCCTTCTGCAACTTAGGGTCAGTCTCTTGAGACTCCTTACGCCTTCTCTGAGCCTTCCTATATTTTTTGCACTTGGCATATCTCCGATTCTTTTTGTGGATACTTTTTCAAGAACCCTACTTATGAGGATCAACGAAAGTTTTCGACTATGTAGAGGTCTTACTTCCAATGTGAGACTATTGTTTTGGAACAAATCCCTCCTTCTACAAGACTGCAACATTTTGATCCCGACCAACTATACTCTTATTCAGATCTTCTGTATTTGTAATCGACAAATCCTTGCTTTTTGGATTTTGAGCTACTTTTCTCCATATCTTGGTAGAAGGAATCCTATAGTGAACAAAACCCTTACCAAGAGAATTTTTGGAATAACTTCTATTGTACTGTTGCTTTTTCTGGTCCTTATTCCCTTGAGATGCATATTTCCCATTTGATAACTTTCCTTCCCTTCCGTTTTGAGCAGAAACCCTACCCAAACATTGAGATTTCCCTCCATAATGATTATTCACTCCATCTCGTTGCACAAAAGGTTTACCTTGAGAAGCCCTAATTAAAGAGCTATTGTGCAAATCCTCAGTAGAATACCTATTGTTTATTGGTGGATTCTACTTTTTAGAGTGAAGACTTCCATCTTCCCAAATATCGAAAGCAGGTTGTTTTTCATGAAGCAGTCGACAAGACCTATGAAATGGCTTCCAATTAGGGCGAACAAAATGATGCCTACCATACTGCCAACCCTAGCCCACTGCATGCCATGTAGGAAGTCCTTATTGATAGCAATGATGTTGATCCTGAAGTCCATAGCCATGAGGGGCCCGAGGAGCAGACAGTCTAACATTTTTTGAAATACAACCATTATCCTGTTGTTTCTCAGCAGGGGCCATTTTTTCTAAAAACTAATCTAACCTCAAGGAGGTTAGGGGAAAAGTCCATTCCTATACCCTGGGTCAGCAGAGCAGGAACTGGCACACAACATATAATATAATATTATATAATTATATAGTATTATAATATAAATATAATATTATATAATTATATAATATTATATAATTATATAATATTATAATATAAATATAATATTATAATATAAATATTATATTTTATTATAATATTATATTATAATATTATAATATTATATTATAATATTATAATATTATATTATAATATTATAATATTATATTATAATATAATATTTTGTTATATTTAATAATAAGCTGGAGATTGAAATCCATTTTGAAATCTTTTAGCGGGATGAATTTAATTCATGAGTAAATTTACAATAAAATATTATATTGACTTGTATGTTGCCCGCTAAAACCCTAAAGAGCAATCTTTTTGTGGAAGCCAACATGGGAAATGGAATGGAGGCAGTGATTGTGCAATGGAATGGAGGTGGCGACTGTGCAATGGTATGCAATGGAATGGAGGCGGTTTGCTCAAGGTAAATAAAGCGGTAATGTTAAAGCCTCGATGTGCTCATTATTAGGATCTTGGAAATCATTTTCATTTTAATAAACATACTCTATAACCCTTGTTGAAACATTATTTGCAGGTTGCAGCTCGTCAAATTAGAGAAGTCAAAGGTGAATACCAGCGAGGAAGAGTTTGAAGGAGCCGAAACCAATAGTGATGGAGAAAGCAGCAAAATCACACAAAATTTTGAGAGGTTGAATCATGCAAAAATCTCAGAGCCTAAATCTCAAAGGCCATAGGGATTCGATTAAAACCTAAGGTGACATTTTAACTTGGACTCTTGTTGCGCATTGTTTCTGATTTCATTTAGTTGGCATGTTTTCTTCATTTGAGGCCACATGAATATCATTCATAGGTAGGTGTTATTTCTCTAATTCAAGGCACAATTTGTGTGATTCTAGGTGCATTTTTTGTCTTTTGCAGATGCCATTTGTGTGTAGAGGCCACAATATTTGCATGTGGAGGCTATGAGTCCTCTGTTTAGAGAGGGAAATTCTAGATGCGAGATGGAAATTCCATAAATCTCCAATTATCAAGTGGCAATCATTTAATTGGAGGTGCAATCCAAAGGAGGCACAATCTAGAGGAGGGTGATTTAGCATCATAGGACTAGATTCCATTACCAAGGAAGGGGTCTTTCCCAAATCACTCATGATGGGCATCAAGAACCCATCTTCAATTTAAGCCCTTCATCATAGGAAAATTAGAAATGACCAAGTCCATAAGCAAAGCCACACCCAGATTCATTTTTTAAATATGAAATATTAGAAATGACCCTTTCTTTTGTAACTAATAGATTTACACATATAAAGGGTCCATTTTTTGATGATTTGTGTTTTTCTCAAGGCCCAAAAAGACTTCTGGTGTATGAATATATGGAAAAAAAAAGCCTCAATTTGTAAATATCTATAAAGTATAACTGTTGTAAATGTTCTTGAGTTTCATTTGGTTTTTGAGTTTCAAATTCAAATGAAACTTTCAAGAAAATAAATTCATTGTGAAACAATCAGTGAGACAATGACTTGTCAGTGAGTTGTAACCATTGAAGTTTTGATTTTCCAATGAGGCTTAATGAAGTAAGTTTTTCAAACTCATAAATACTGTGTTGTGGCTCCTTTGATTTGTGATCTATTTGTGATCAATTATATTTTTTCAAGCATTTTAGTCTTCATTTCATGGTGCTTCTCTCGACATTTGAATATCTATGATACTTAAAGTTTATATGCATAAATTTGTGAGGATTAATTAAGTTAGATTTGACTTGTAACTTGAATCACTGATTCACTCAAATAAATGACTAAACCATGACTAAATAAATGACTACCATGACTAAAATAAATGACTTCAATAACTAAAGAAATGATTACTATGACTAAAATAAATGGCTACCATGACTAAATAAATGACTACAATGACTAAATAAATAACTACCATGACTAAAATAAATGACTACCATGACTAAATAAATGACTACCATGAATAAATAAACAATTACCATGACTAAATAAATGACCAGCTAACAACAATCAATGACTAAATTAATGACTAAATATACTACCAAATTGATTAATCAAAACAACCAATAAATGACTATAAATGGTTTAGTCATAAATTTGGTCATGTGACCAAACTAATGGTCATGTGACCAATTTTTAGTAGTTTTTTTAGTCATTTATTGTTGTTTTTGTACTAGTGGGACCTTTGGCAAGAAAGTGATAAAACCTAATTCAAACATCCCTAGTTGCTCCACCTCTAGGTCGTTGAAATCTCGTGCCATTGCCAAAATATTAGAATGGTTCTCTCGTGACATCAATGGTGGCGGATCCTTCTGCACACATCGCACACACAACGTAAATTTGCTTAAAAGTCAAAAAATAATCAAAATCAAAGGTTTTGCACCCTGGAACATCAATTGTGTCACTGAAATCAATGGCATCACTCTTTTAAGGGTGTGTCACTATATAAATTTTGGGGGTGCATTGCCAATTTGGTGACGCGCATCGTAATACTCAATTGTGAATCAACATTTGCATGTGTCACTATAACTAAAAAAGCCAGCACATTGTTATTTGACAAGTGCGTCACCCACCGCAAGCAACTGATGCTAAACTGAAAATTCCTATGCATCGCTATTTTACAATCATGACCCACTAATCAATTGTGTCGCTAGAATGAAAAATCATGGTGTGCTGCTAAACAAGGCATCACTAAAAAATCAATAATGACATTTATGACGCCTCTTGTGTGTCGCTATATAGTGATGCTCCTAAAAACCTAGGTTTGACATGCTAATAAATGCACCTAAATGTGAAAATCGAGAAAAATTTTGAGTCACATACTCATGGTCCTACATCTGCTCGATGTTGGTACTCTCAAACCCACTCAGAAAGGTGAAGTGGAAGCACACAGTGAGCCATCTCATCAGAGTATCAGATCTCCAAATGAACAAAATCACTAAAGGCTCAATGTACAAATGAATTGGAAGTGCAACCTTTTCACCTATTTAAGCCAAAAAATTAGGGTTTTTTGCCTTAATTTGAGCCAGAAGCTAGGGTTTTAGCTTGTTTTACCTATTTTCGCGCTTCCCGGCCTAGTTTGAGTTGTTTTTTGCATTTTTGAGGCCATTTTTGGCATCCTGGGGCATGTTTTGGCACTTGAACATATATTTTACCTTTATCGAGAGATCAACCCAAAATTCAAAATTTTCGCTCAATCTCTCGAGGGGGAAGGGAACCACAGCTTATTCCTTCTGCTAGGGTATCTAAAAAAAATATTATTTTTTTTATTTTTTGATCTAAGCAACAGTTTTAATTTGAAAAGCATTAGTCTTTAAACCAATGTAACGGGTACCTTTCTTCAAAGAGGGGAAAAATGTAGACACTTAAAAATGTCCTGAATGATATCACACACTTGAATCTGATAATTCTAACACCGTTTCATCCTAAAACCCATGCTCTTTTCACTTAATTGATTAAATTAGCCTAGCTATTTAATTAATTGCATCATTTTCATCTATTAATCTGATTAATCTAATTAGGTTAATTAATTAACAAGATGAAAGGTTAGCATGAAAGGGGGAGGAATTAACCTAGTTAGATTAATCAATTAATAGATGAAAATGATGCAATTAATTAAATATAGGCTAATTTAATCAATTAAGAGAAAAGAGGATGGGTTTTAGGATGAAACGGTGTTAGTATATCATATTCGAGTGTGTGATATCATTTAGGACATTTTTAAGTGTCTACAACTATAATCACAAATTTAGAATCAATCTCCTAATTTAAAATTTCTCTTAGTGAAACAATGATGATCTTTTTGTTTCATTCTATTTTGTGTCATTGGGATGCTCTCCCTAAGATTAGAAAGTACATTTTTCTAGTGCTAAATGCATTCTTCCATTGCTCTAGCCTTTAGGTTTTCCCTTAAGGAGAAGGTCATGGATGGCTATTGGTACCCATATATTTCCAAAAATGGACAAATTTTGGATTAAGTGTGGAAAGATGTTATAAAACATTCTACTATTGGTCATTACTACATATAGATGTCTTGTTTATCTAAAATTAAAAATAATGGAGATAACCCTTCAAGCACTTGTTGACCACCTTATATATTCCATCACTTTATCAAGTTCAATGCCCATATAGAAGAATGAATTAATCCAAAATTTACTTGTAACTATAGGATCATGATCACTTACTATGATTTTTGGGTTCCCATCCAACTTTTGAATATTGCTCATAAAATCTATTGTAATAGTAATTTCTATAAATGGGTGTGATGAAGTGCAAAAATGAGCATATTTGGTGAGTCTATCCTCTAAAACCATGATGAGAATTTTGCCTCATATTTGTGCAAAACAATTATGAAATTCATTGATACCTTCTCCCACCTACAACTTGGAATAAATAAATGTCATAGAAGGCCTAGAGTCTTACATGTATTTGTAAGGAAGCTAAGGTAGCAGAACAACTTCCTACACTAACCTTGAGAGGAGAATAATGCAAAACTTTTACAAATCTTTAGCAATTACAAAAATTTAAACAAAAATAAACACAAATATAATGCATACCAAAACACAATAATTTACATGGGGAAAACCCTTTCAGGAGAAAACTCCACACTCCAAAAGCCGCCCAATATTATTCAAAAATCAAAAGATTACAATATATTTGCAGAGCAAGCTTCTCACAGGAGTATCACCACTAGAGATCAAGAGACAACCCGACCACTATCAAACTCTTAGAATACACCATTGTCTACATACATCCCACCCACTTATAACAAGCTTTTTGGAACTTTCTAGAATTAGGGTTTTACAAGGTCATTTTTCATTTGACGTATTAACAGAAAAACCTTGACATGCTAGCGGGAAAAATCCTTGACGTGTCAGTGGGAAAAAAACCTTGATGTGTCAGTGAAAAAAATAAAAATCAAGTTGTTGCCCCAAACCCCACATCTTGTTACAAGTGTATGGTATTTGCATGATCAATCGCCACATACCAACATACATCATATCAATAAATCGTATATAATTGCAAGGTTGAGACATATTTTCCCAATAGTCTCCCCCTTTTTTTTGGCATATCATGCATTTACTATAAAATTTTGGATGTCCCCTTTAAGACCGTCCAAAATAAATCCTACTTGATTATATGATGTCTTAAATAATCCCAAATACCACCTACTAGATAAGTGTGGAGGTCTACTATAACCTTAAGATTAAGGGTTGAGTTATTGCATATGTGCAACCTATTATTGAGTTATTGGTATGTTTTCTAAATGATATTATGTGTATCCATATCCTTTTCTCATTATTCTCATGCCTCATCCACAAAATCTACCTATAGTATGGAAATGATACACAATAGTGATTGTGTAGATTCATCCTTCCTAGATAAAGCATTAGCCACAACATTATCCTTTCTCTTATTTTAGATGATCTCAAATTCATATCTAAACATCATTGTGATCCATTTATGTTGTTATTTGGATGAAAACATTTTTCCAAGTATTTAAGACTATCATGATTTGTCTTTACCTTAAGTGTCTTCCCATTAGTTATAGGTTCCATTATCTAACTACATGAAGACTAAACATCAATTCCTTTTTATAAAAAATATTCCATAAATTATAACCTTTGATTTGGTGACTCTCAAATGCAAGGGGTCTTCCCTCTTTCTTTAGTATTACTCTCATACCATATTCTAAAACATCACATTCCACGATGAAGTTTTAGGAAAAATATGGCATAGCTATACCTAGAGTGACACACATGGAATCCCTTAGCTTCTTAAATTCCCTAGTGGATACTCTACCCTATTGGAAGAGGTTATTCAATAAATCTATGAGTGGTTTTGCTCTATGCTACCATGGTTTTTTACAAATTAGTGATACAAACTAGTAAGCCATAAGAAACCCTATATTCTTGAGGGTCTTAGACATTTTCCATTTTACTATCGTATTGATATTGTGAGTGTCCATATTTACACCCTCATGTGAAATAATATGATCTAGATACTTACCTCTTTGACTAAAAAAATACACTTGGATGGATTAGCATAAAGTTGATGTTGTTCACAAAACCTTATTTACATGTTTTAAGTGTCCCTAATCTTAAGCTTTCCATATATTATGATCTATCATCAAAAATACCCAAACCAATCTCCATAGACATGGCCAAAAATAGAGTTCATCAAAATTTGAAATGTAGTTGGTGTATTTATGAGGCCAAGGAACATCACTAATATTCATAGTGGACCCCATGGTTTCAAATATCCTCATCTCTAATTTTTATTTGATGACAACTAGAATAAAGATCAAATTTGGTAAAATAAACAATACCATTTGTCGCATCTATAAAATCATAAATTATTGGGATAAAAAATATCTTTTATGGTATATATTTTAGCTCACTATAATTAGGACACATCCATTGAATGCCATCTTTATTTTGCACCATTAATATGGGCAACAGTAAGTACTTTGACTATACCTAATAAACCTTCCTCTAATTTTTTTTTACCATATTATTACTCTCAGTTTTCTATACATATGGGTACCTCTAGTGCCTGATGTTCATTGGTTGACTCCTTGGTACTAGTTAAATGGCATGATCATGATCTTTTTGGGAGGAAATTATTCTATCATATCTCAAAAAATATTAAGTGCATATCTACAACTACTTTTAGATATGATGATATGGAACCTTTGGATGATGTGATTCTAATGAGAAATGATTGGTCAAAAAACATGTTCCCCCTTCTCAATCAACTTTTCCATTTGATAGAATCTTACCAACTATGGACATGTTGTGCTTTCCCACAACATGTCCCATTTATCTTTTAGCAAAATGAGGAACGTTTTTTATAGCTTAGGTCTTAGCCTGCCCTATAGTTTCAATAAGTTCCAAGGTCCTTTTAGATTCAATAAATTGGTCTAAAAATTCCATCATAAAGTGAAAGAGCATTGAAAATAAACCTAAGTTACTTTCGGAAGTTTGTAATATCCATTAAAATAAGAAAGTTATTTTCTTGTGGATTTTATCTCTCTAATTGACTCAAAACCAATTTCATAACTTTTTCCCAAATAACTGATTCAATTAGCGTTTCCCACAAAAAAAAAAAAAAAAATTGAAATTTTGATTTATTAGTGAAATGCACGTGTTATTATAAAATTCTGGTTCACTTAAGTGTTTCGTAAAGGATCATTTATAAAAGCCAATTTAAATCCTTGTGGAAGTTTGAGGCTATTCTGAACCTGTTCTTTCAAGTGTTTGATTAAATATAAAGTACATATGGAATTGCCTGCATATTGTACATCAATGAAATTGCCATGATTTTGTTCATTCTTTGCAGAATACCTTTGACTAACAGAAACAGACCATTATAGAATGTAATTTTTTTGTTCACTTCTAAAGCCCTACAACCATACTAAGATGGCATCAACATTATATCACGTTGATATCGTCCACCGTAGCACTCAACCAATATGCAATCTGACAGCATGAAGTCAGCATTCCTTTTGATGACATCATTTGCGAGGCAACCCATCCGAACTTGAAGTTAAGGCCTGAAAATAAGTGGTTCATCTACAACTTCTTGAATGACCGGTAGCAAGTCAAATTTCTGCATTTGCAGGATAACGACTCCCATTTCAACCTAACCTCGAGTCTGAGAATGAGAAAAATGACCTTTTCAATTTAATATTGAACCTGAGACTTTGTAGAAAGTTACTACTCATTTGAACCTGCCTTTTTAACGTTTAGAAGGTAAGTGATCGGCATCCATTCAAATGTCTACAAGGATATATTCTCGCCATTGCATTTATTGCTCAGCTACCTACTTTTGGCATATAATGTGCCCAATTATCTCAGATTTTTATAACTATAAAACATGATTATCATAACATTCTCTCACCAAAATAAATTCAAGAGTGCAAAAGGAGATCACAGATAACAAAGAAGTTTTCTAAACGTTGATTGAACAAAGAGGAAGTTGCAGAGAAGGTTCCATGCCAGTTCTAGCAGAGAGATACTAGTCCATATACAAGTTCTTCATAGAATTTCAAAAGGTTTTATCTTCTTTATTAAATGCAAGTATGTATTTATGAAACTTAAATTGAATTGACATGTATTGAATCATTCTTTCGTAACTGAAGTTGAATTCTATTTTATTTATATTTTGTACAAGTTAATTCATGGAATTTAGACATAACCTTAACTCCCGAAACCAAAAAAACAGTAGCACATGTAATAGAAAACAATTCAAACCCTAATAAAACAATTAGGTAATTATAGAATCCCTTGTCTTGTAGGATAAATGAGTTAACGAGTGAGAGAGATGAAGTACAAGCTTAAGGGAGTATCCTTGGCCTCCCAGATCACCCCTAAATATGGAAATATTTTGGATATAGACTTAGGGCACATTAACATGAATGAATTCCACCAAAGAATGACACTAATAATGCTACTTCACGGGCAAAGAAAATTGTATAGAGCAATAGCCTTTCTACTATCGATGGAGAGCCCAAAGTTGGTACTGGAATGTATTCATAATTATGATGAGGATAAGAGACAAGCTATTAATGGGGAAGGGTTTATGCATATTTAAGCATAGAAAGCATCTAAAAAACATTCAACATCCCTTTCTACCCATCAGTTATTTTACTTGACAAGGAAACAACTACATGAGAGTTCAATGTCATAGAGGGAAAGTGTAAAAGGATTATCAATGTGAAATGGATGACTAGAACTAAGAAGTCTATATCTAAAATTCCCAATAAATTATACATAAGTGATTTTTGTAATGAGATTGGAGACAGTAACTTTGTTGAGCAAAATTGTTGGATTACCAAGTGTTGCTACTTTTGAGCCTTAGATGTATGCATATGTAGAAACCATATTGGATGGAGAAAAGATGATCCATTCGAAAAAAGCTATAATTGACTCTCTTCATGCACAAATCACAAATTTAAAAAAAAAAAAAAAAAACCTCAAATATTCTACATGACTTCCTACTTGATTTATTCACTTGCAATTAGATCCACTTTTATTGGGCTAAAAAGAGTGGTAACTTTAGGGAATATGCCTCGAAAAAATATAGTGTACAATTACTAACCCCAGATGGAGCATAAAGAATCAATCAAACATTACAAAAGGGTAATGATGTCTTTGTAATGTGGCTAGTATGCACTATAGAGGGTGACAAGGCCAACAGGATATCTATTGATACACAAAGTGCAATAGAAAGCAAGGGGAAATGGTATATCCAATTCCCAAAGTTCACATATATCAAGATGGAAAGATTTACTGGGAAGCCCTTTAAATTACCTAGATATCCCACAAATAAAGTAATACTACTTGAAATGTCCAAAAGGTTAATAGAATCACATGAACCCTTGGAAACCAAACACAAGGATGGGATCAAATTTCCTATTTATATAGGATGATATGTTTACACCAACTTAAGTTGTGTAAAGGATTTAGAAGAACTACAATTTCTCAACTTACAGTTGTATGATCATGCAAGGCCAAAATATGATCTTGTGGGAAGATTAGAAAAATGGATCTCGAAATACATGAGAAATGAACCTCATATTGAGGTTTTTTGAGTAAATTTCCTAGATGATCATGAAGTAAGGAAAATATCTCACCAAAGATTAACATTAAATCAAATGAAGACAATGTGTAATCACATAGTACCATTGTAAATAAAAGAGGATGATGAGAATGTCTTGCATCCAAGCTATGAAATGATTTTTTTTATGAGCCTATTCTATATCTTAATTGGTTTGAACCAGAGGTATCTTCTATTGATGAGCTAACAAAGAATATATTGGATGCTAGTCAAGTCTAGTTGAACCAATGCAGCCAATCTTTGAAAGAAAAATAGATAGTCATCACATATAGTAAAGAAAACCAGAAGAAGAGAAAGTTTAAATCAAGTAAATATGAGGATTTTGATGATTTCCTAATAAAAGAGAGGAAGGTTCAAGAGGCAAGGATAGTCCAATCCAAAGAATATATTGTTGAATAAATCCCTCCAGATGTAGGGTGACTATAGCAACTACTGCAACAAATGTAGCTTCTACTCAACCCCTCAGTGTCATCCCCCTTAATCCTATGGGGACATTATTTACATCAACCTATAGATCAATATCCTCACCTCGAGCAGAAGTTATCATTCCTACTATTTTCCAAGAACTACAAGGATATTTTCCTCCTCCACTAGCAATGGATCCAAAAGGAAAAAACCAATGATTAAAACATCGACTTCTTCTCTAGTTAAACAATTTTTCATGTATCCACCATCTATATGTTTATTATGATAAGGATTGTAGAGGGGGTGGAAAGAGATGAATCAAAAAGATGATAAGTAACAAGCCATCCTAGTCAAGAAAAGGAGGACGATACCCCAATTGAAGAAGAAGAAGTTATCGAGAAAGAAGAAGAATCAAGGGGTAGTTTACATCAAATGCAAAAGGAATTAGAATAGGAAAAAATTCTAAGTCTTCCTCAACAAGTTGTCTTTGAAGAGGAAAGCAGGGATGTTGCTCTCAGCATTGATGAGGAAGTTCCCAAAGATATTGATTTAGATACTGACATTTCTTTCCATTTTTAAGAATTTTTTTGGAGGTTCCTAAGAAGAAATAAATAGCGAAGATCCTATTTTTGAAGTATAAAAATAAATAAAGAGATTGATCCTTTAGTTCACATTGAACATGCGACAGGACAATTGAATAACAACATTCTCTTGAAGATGGAGATATATCAAGGCACTAATGAATCTAATAAGGACAATGCAAAGGATGATAATATGGAGAAACAAACTTGTAAAAAATAATATCATTTTTGAGCAAGAAGTGTCATCAAAACAAGGTGAATCCCTTATATGGTAGTGTAGACATCAAAAATATACAGATTGATATCACACACTCGATCCTGATCTACTAACATCACTTCATCCTGAATTATCCCTCTATCTAACCACTTAATCAAATAGCCTTATTTGATTAAATTCATCATAATTCCCCTTTTAATTAAATAAATCCCTCGATTTAATTAAATCATTATCTTTGTGTAATTAGCTAGGTCATTTCATCTTCCATCTTTATTTAATTAAATAATCCATATTATTTGATTAAATCTCTAAAGTTCATCTAATTAAATTAAATAAATCAAACATTTATCTAATTTAATCTAACATCACCCCCTTTGGTTAAATAAATCAAAAATATTTATTTAACTAAGTCTAAATCATTCTCTTCTCATTTTGAGTTATTTAAATCCTAAAATCTAAGTCAAAATGGTCAAATCAACTAACATCATTTAAATTAATCAAATCATAATTAATGCTAATCCTAATCACTCAAATCCTCTAGATTTTGCAACTTGCCCCATATGAAAATCAATTTAATTGATTTATAAATCATCCATTTTCATTCAAAAAGGGCATCAAAGATGGAATATTCCTCAAATTTGAAATCTCCCCCCAAAAGGACTTGTCCCTTCCAACAAAGCATTTAAAATCTCTTACATGTCCTTTTCTTGAGCCATTTGCATTTGCTTCACCTTTCACCTCATCCTTCAAGCCATATTTTGAATTTGAATCTCCCCCTCTTGGCACAATCCTCAAAACTTGCACATCCTCCATCCACTCATAGATTGACAAGTGGCATCTTGCCATTGGTATGAATGTTAGTCCCACATTGCTCAAATTTGGACATTCATCCATCTTGGCATTCTATAAATAAAGAGCTCACATCCTCATTTTATCATCCACAAATTATGCAAAGTTATTATGCTAAAATATTTAGCCATTTCCATCAAATATCATTGAATCATAACTAGGTTATGCAGGTTTTTAGCTTGGAAGCATTCATCCTTCATCAACAAAGTGGATCACTCATCAACATTTCTTCAACATATCAATCTTGCATCATAGGAATTGGGAAAGGGCCAATTTCCACATCAAATTAGCACCAATTCCCCCTTGGGATCAAGAGTTTGCTTGCTTAATTAGAATTCAATCTTTATTTTGTTATTTCATTGTGTTTTTCATTGTTTTTTTCCTAATTTGAGTTTTTTTGAATGGATTTCATGGGGAATCCTTCTTCTTGCTTGCAATCTCTAACTTAATGTGTTTGTTCTCATTGTTTTGTAGGTATTTTGGTTGGGGTTCACATAGGTAGTTGTAGTGTCATAAATTATACTCTATTTTAGGTGTTAGTACAATTTCACACTTAGTTTGGACCTACTTTAGTGACCCTTAAATTAATGCATTTCAAACACCCCTTAATTAGGCCCTAATTTCTAAATTTATGCATTTTGTGGCCCATTTTATCATTTTTCAAAAAATTGCAAGCATAAAACAAATGTACTCATTTTTAATACTTTGCCCCCAACTCTTTAAGTTTCAAAAAATAGGGCTAGGACACTGGCGCCTATGTCCCCCTATTTTGGCTCCAAAATCAAATATGTTGGAGGCGACATTTTTTATTTGAAATTCAAATATCTAAAGTCGGCTATCGAGATCTAATTTTTTTGGAAATTAGATTAAATGTTTATAAATACCTAGTCTTTTCACCATTTGAAAAATAATTCAAATTTTAGAGAAAAAGAGAAGCAAGAGATCACTATATTCCACCACATACATTTGCATTTGTAGGTCTTCAAGCTTGTTTGCATATTTGATCAAGTCTTATTCCATGATTGAAGATTGATGACAATAGAAGAGCATGATAAATTCTAGGTTTGGAAAGTGCTCTTGGCCACTTTCTACAACCTAATGACTTGTTTCCTAAGTGTTCTCATCTTCAAGCTTCACTCTACTTGCAACCTAAGGCGAGGTATCAATATGTTTCAGATTTATTAAGAGTATTTGACTTTCTTTTAGTTAGATCTTGCCATTTGTCATATAGGAATCCTTCTCTAATGCACTTGAGTAGGGTTTTTATGTATTTTTAGCTCATAAAATCCTTAGATGCACTTAAGGTTAGCGCACACACACTTTTATCTATCTGATCTTTGGCTATTTGTGGAGGTAGAAATACCAAATCAGTGGTTTGACTGAGGCAAACTCCTATATAGCCACCACCACCATCTCTCTTGCAGATTTATTGCAAGTACGAATCTGAAAATGAAAATTTGTAGAGTAGGAATCAAAGAGCAGATAGAGAGTTACAAGTCTAAATTTTTAGATTTGAAAAAGGCCTACAAGGATAGTGGCGTCCAAAGGAAACATCCTCAAAAATTAGGCTCAAATTTATATTACAGGTACACAAAACTTTGCCTTCTTAGATCTGCTATTGGAATTTTTGTTACTACTTCTTAGTTGTCAAAATATTGCATTTTCATATTAGGGCATATAGTTTAATTAGGTTAATAAGAGAAATTCAATTCCAATCAATTTCCAAGGCTCAAAAGGATCATATCCAAGTCTTATTGACTCACCTTCATCGTTCAAAGTCAATCTAATCACCTTGTTGATTTGCATCTGAATGTTCTCTTGAAAAATGATTGATCCTAGTATTCTATGCATTAGACCTAGGATCCCTTTTTCATCAAAATAGTAGTAAGAACAAGCAAGAAGAAAGAGCTTGACACTCTTTGTAACGCCCCATTGCGTAAACCCCAAAGAACAATTAAAAAACGCTACATTTTTTTTTTTTGAAAGCATAAAGAATAAACACTAAATATACTAATGCAACTAACATAACTAATGATTACAAGTTATGCACCTAAGTCCCTTGGGGTACATGAGGTGACATTATGTAACCATCCCATCACAAAGTTGATAAAAGTAATTATCAATTCTACTAACGTAACTCATTCATTCACATGTCTTCATTTAAACATTTATTAAAGATAAGCAATAAGACAAGAATGAACCATATAGGAATCCATACATGCTTACATAAAATATTGTACTTGGAAATATAAAGAACATATTTTCTCAAACATAACACAACTTCAACGGTATTAACAATTATGGATAAAGCATGAATTACATAATGTGATTATACATTACATCAATCTACAAGTACATCTCATTGAGAAATTACTCAAAATTACATCATAAGTCTACCCAATACATGGGAGAGTAACATATCAATATACAAAGTATAACAGAAGTACAAGTATACATCTCAAAACATATAAACTCTAGATTAAGTTGTCTCTGCAAAACTCTGCACTGAAAGGTACAACTGCAAGATAGGGAACCTAACAGGGTGTGTAGCATGTTCCACCCAACCACCCCCGTGCTAGGAGTAAATAAGAAAGGGTCCCTGACCAAGAACATCCAATCAAATACACAAGACTAAACTCCAAGCATGGAAACTAAAACACACATAAAGGGAAACATAATATCAAAAGACCACTTCCAAAACATAACAACAATAAATCACCAAAACATATCAATAGACCACTTCCAAAACATAACAACAATAAATCACCAAAAATATATACTAAAAAGCTCCTCCAATTTTAACCAGAAAACCCCCAAAATCCCCAAAAACATTCTACAGCCAATTTCTTTCCGTCTAGAAACTTCTTGCCGTTCACAGCAAGTCAATATTCTCTCCGAGAATATTTTTATACAATAATTTTATTAAATTCCCCACTCACTCTCATAAATCCTCTAATATAAATTAACTAATTTTTAATTATTTTTCTTTTAATAATAATAAAGCATTATAAGCTATTTAATTAATTTAAAAATTCAAAAATCAATGCCACTACCTTAAGCAAATTTAAAATTCTAATTCACATTATAACATCTATTATTTTTATTTAAACTATCCACTCAATCAATAAAATTTAATTAATTAACTTTAACTACAATTTCCTACAAATAATTATATCTACTAAATAACATTAATTAATCACACATAAAATAAAGATTAATTAAATAACAAACATTTACATACTAAAATAAATAATCAACACTAACCCAAACTTAAACAAAGACGAGTTTGAGACAAAGACACCATTGGACTCACAACAAGGTGACAAACTTAGGACAAGGACACTTCCTTATCAAATCCCTTTTCAACATCATACCCGTTGGGCTTATGGGACACGCTCAAACCTGTCAAGTAGGTGGAGTCGGTGTCCAGTACCTGCATCCTGCATAGAAACAAATGTCAAGTAGCATGTAAATCTCCATTGCAGACACACTGTGGAAGGTAATCACAGGGTAGCAGGGCACTTGCAAGCAAGCGATGCCACTCTGTCCTTTCACCAAGACTCACTAGCAAACACATCATAAACCATAGCAACATAGAATCACAACATCACCACATATATTATTAAAGAAACCATAACATAAGAAAATAACATAATCACCACATAATGTATCATCAAGCATCATAAGTAATGCCAAGTGCAACAAACCAACCAAACTATGAATCCACACACAACCAAAATCGGTGAACTGATCACCATCACAAACCAAGTACAATACCAACACAAAAGAGTATCAACAACACGAGGGGTATTACATCCTCCCCCCCTAGAACATGGCTTACTCTTGGAAGCCACTAAATAAATATGGGTAAGCCGCTCTAATTCGGGATGCATCCTCCCATGTCAATGAAGTCTCAACACTTGTATTTTAGGCAACTCAAGACCTCTACAGAACTAGTCACTATATCCCACGCGGGTCTCAACCATGATACTTACGTAATTGGGTCAGCTTTACTGTGATACCATTATGATATTGTTAGAACAAGGGACAATCTAATTAACTCATTTACCTGACCGATTAATTATTAGAGTAAGAACAACTTTTTAATTTAATTCTTTCCTACTTGTTTCCCCTTATCAAATAAATCATTCTATTTATTAATAAACTACAACCTATACCATAGTATTATTATTAGTATTAAAAATATATATCTACACATTAAAAGCATATTATAATCCATTTCCCTTGCTCTCACTACTCGTTATAAAATAAAGTTAATCATTTACTCGACAACCACACAACTTGAATCTATGACTATGAAAGAGAGTTTATCACTAAATGGAAATTATGAACTATCAAATTATAAAGCTACGCAACCCAAAAACAATCATGATGGAATACCTCATATGTTGATTAATGGAGACAAACTAAATCATTTATTTCTGCATTAATCTTAATCAACAATTACTATTACCACAACACCTAATATGTAAATCTATACTATTAGAAATTTACAATTTCTAATGCATTATACCAATTCATACAGAGACAACACGCATTTATGTATATATATATAAACTAGCATATCAAATTCAAAATATTACTTGATGCAATAATTCAACATAGTATATGTCTTTGCTCACACATTACAACAAATGGGAGAGAACGCAATACCGAGGAGGATAACTACTGTACAAGCAACATTGTCCTGACAAGAAAGCGAACTCCCTCAAAGGAATACAAGTGAAAACAAGCAAGAAGCTATGATAAATATGCCTCAAACACAGGAAGGGCTAATTTCACATAAAACGAGAATAACCATTATTGATTATGGAGTACAATGAAAGAATTAAAACCAAATCAACTCGAACACATTCCTAGCAGTCATCAATGAAAGTCCAGGGAAAAGAAGAGAACACATACACAAATACATCTATAATCCAATGCATCATAAAATGCAAATGTCAATACAATGGAAACAAGCAAAGAGAAGTTAATTTCCAACCATAAGGAAATTCCAGCTATCACCAAGCATAAGTGTTTGAATCAAATTTTCAGACCAATGTATTACTCCATCGAATACCAATTATAGCAAATGTAGTTCTGGCTCATGCGATGAACTGTCAATCTTCACCTAACTAAAACCATCGAATTGCAAACATGTCCTCCAAAACAAATTTCCAACACCAATGAATATGCAGAGATAACTCAAAGATCACTATGCAAGAACGATAAGCACAAGAAGACCACAATGCGAAAACCTATCAATGAGAAAATGTAGGTTTAATGGTTAAGGCGATGCCTTCTGCACACAGTAGAACTCCCTCAGTGTATTACGTATATGATTGTCATCATGTGTGCATAAACCAGTGGTGACTAAGGATCATATACTATCGTAGGCTGAGTATCACCAACAAAACCAAAAGAGGATGGGCTAATTAGATCTAGCAACATTTAACATGGTATGTTGGAAGTCACATGGTATGCAATGCTTTGAAGGATTTACCACAATGGTTTGACAGATAGGGCTCCAAAATTTCCAACAAACACACTAGACTAGCGTAATTCTACAAGGGATTTCATCCATGGTTGTGCGATATAATTTGACCTCCCTCAAGCATAAAGAAGGAAAATGGACTCTTGACAAATTTAGCAGCTACCTATACTCAGGCAAACATACATGCATCAAGGCAGAAATTGAAAACTACAACAAATCGTGACTATGCAGTTGGAAAGAAAGGATGCAAACAATGAAGGTTAATGGCATGATGAGTAATAAGGGGGCATCGAATTTAAGATACAATAAAGACCATGATATGCTTATTGAGATCAAATAATAATGCAGAGTATCGTAGTTATAACACAAAGAATAGGAACCCCAAAATCGAATACCAAGCTCATATTACATTGTTGAATGCAACCATACTACCAAGATGGAGTCCTCATAGTAAATCAAAGGGTTTACTATTGATGCCAAACTAACATATAATGATCTTCAAGCTATAAGTAGCGAGCCAGAAAAGCAAGGAAAGAAAGACGCGTTGAAGCTTAGAAACTTTCAAACAAATACCAATTGCCCAATAAAACTAGAGTATCAAATTCTATAATGGAGTACAAGGTTCAATGTTGAACATCAAGCAGTAAAAGAAGTAATCAATTGTTTGCAACCACAAATAGAAAGAGACAATTCCTATTGCATAAAATGGTTAAACGAATGAAAGAGCCAACTATTAGGAAATCACCAACTATGATAGGACATAACACATTAGTGTCAATAGTTCAAACTTCATCTTAACCTCAAAATATTGTAAAATCCTAGCATGATTATTCACACCAATATATTTTAATTTTTTTACTTCACCATTTACACACTAGAAAATTTACTTTATTCACTTTTCAACACAAGTTCCTACACATTTACAACCAAAAGGCCAAGATTCCACACCACAACTTTCAAGAAAAAACCACTCTTTAGTTCATAACACAAACATTATACTAGAGTATCACACATACTAATTATTCATACTATCAACTAGTTCAAACAAAAGGGTACACCTACACCAACAAAAACTTATCGTAACAAGTGCATTATTAAAAAGGGTTCACAAAACAAAGGTGCCTACTCGCGATCCCCCAGAGGACACTCTTTCGGGTCCTCATCAAAGTCCCTCATGGTCGTCTTAGAAGAGGGGCGATGTGCTCATAGGCATTCTACCTCCTCTTTTGTCAACTTGGGGGCATGGGGTCCACACCTCAACAACCGGTCTCGAACTGCTGATGGCTTCTTGGTCCTAGTAACAAGTTTAGATTCATCAATTTTTTTACCTTCTTCTATCTTGATCCGGACTAGAGCGTGTGCTAGGGTTTCATCATCAGAGATTACTTCTAGCGGTTGGCCTACTTGCACTTTCTTCGTGCTAGGCTGCTTTGGGTTCAGACCACCACTTGTCAGATTGCTTTGGGAACTCTATACTTCCTCATGCTCAAAACTGTGGAACTCGGTGGTGATGGACTTTGGCGGTTGGCTCCACGGCCACCACCCCGGCCTCTTCCTTGGCCACAACCTCTACCTCGAGGCATGATCCTACACAACAATTGGGGTTATAAGAGATCAA